>JAKELI010000791.1:0-20078 GCA_021525025.1 Lactarius hengduanensis | reverse complement strand
TGACGCAGGAATGAAGAAGCTCGACGAGTATTACCAGCGCTCTGCTGCATCTGATTAGGGATTACCACGGGTCAGCCATACCCGTGACGGGTCGTGGGTACGGGTCACGCGGGTACGCGGGTACGGGTCGGGGTAGCAATTTCCCAACCCGTGCAAAACCCGTACCCGTGGCCCGGGTACCCGCGGGTTCAATGGGTGGCAACATGCCACTTACGACGACCCATTCCATCCTTTCTCATTCCATCCTTTCTTTCAATCAATTGTCCGGGACTGCGTCGGATCATCTCTGTGTGGCTTAGCTGCCATATCGGACTCATTCCCACGACATCCAACAGCTGAGTGGCCCATCGATTTCTCTCGCGTTTCCCCATCCCATCCATCCCATCCCATCATCCCATCCCATCCATCCATGTGCAGTTTCTTTCTCTCTCTTTAAGTTTCGTCATTCATGATCTCGCCCAGGACAACAACAACACGTATTTTCATCTCATAGACTAGCCGTGCGTTCCCGCATCTCGTGCCGTCTCTGTTCGGCACTGGCATGCCCGCATCGGTGGCAATGTGAGTAGACGCCCATTTTATCCAGCTCGTCTCGTCTCGTCTCACTCTTCCAGCCCCACAGGTGGCCCATCTCAGGCCGTCTGCACCGCCTCTCTCCCTCGCAGCCTCGCTTCACCTCCCTCGTTATTATTCGGTCTCGGCATTCTCAAGTGTATGCTGCAGTGCAGCTTCCGAGACGCTAAGTTTTGGTTTTTATATCCACTACGTTTTCTACTGACTTAATTGCCGTACTTGTTTATTGGCCTTAGCATAGGGCCCTGACCGTTCAACACAGCCACATGACAACACGTGACGACGCGGCGACGACGACTGCGCCGGGGTTCTGTTCAAGTTGACCCATGACATGACCACATCGGCCGACAACTGAACAAGGCGACGACGACTGCGACGACAGGGCAATCACAACGATCATCGACCGTGACCGCCGACCGCAACAACGACACGTGGTAAATAGACAACAATCACGCCGACGAGGCGACCTCTTCGACTCCTTCGACGAGGCGACCACAACGGCCACGGCGAGGCGACCACGGCGACCACGATGGCAACGGGGTACGATTACGACCACACCACGAGGCGATCACATCGACGAGGTGACTGCAATGGGTGACTACGAGGAGATGGCGCGACGAGAGAACTGACGGTGGCAATCACCCTGAGGCGACAGACGATTTTGGCACCGGCGGGGCGATGGCGACTGCGGAGGATGCGGAGGCGGTGGAGGCCTCGTCCACTGCAGCTGCAGAGGTGACGACGACGCAACGGACAGTGATGAGGCCCTACAATGACCATAGGGCAGCGACGTACACGGTTATGAGTACTAGTGTATTTGTTTGTATCTGAGAATCTAAACACTCCATTGTCACTGCATACAATGGGCCAACGCTTGGGCCAACGGCCTCAAGAATGGCCCATATACCCCTGCGGGTTACGGGTAACCCGCCCAAACCCGCAAGTACTCACCAAACCCGTGAATACCCGTACCCGTATGCACGGGTACCCGTACCCGCTCCTACAGGTACGGGTTTCGGCGGGTACGGGTACGGGTAGCCCCCAAATTACCCGGGGGTGACCCGTGGTAATCCCTACATCTGATGCCCATATCATGGCTATGGGTACGAATTTATTACTTTCTCACTTGTGTGCTGATCAGAGTTCGGCGGCACAGTCCTCAACCCCAAGAAGAAGATGGGGCATTTCGTCACGGTGAAGCACTGGTGTTACGGTTTCGCATCCGACCGTCCCCCGATCACCCGCCAAGACCCCGAAGAATACCGCAATACGAAGAAGTCCCTCGGATATTGCCGAGGAGGAAACCCAAGTTATGAGGCTCGTGGCTGAGAGTGCCCGACCAACCAAAGCTGAGTCACGTGACTATTACTACCACCCTGGAAGTGCTCAGAAGCCTTGGGAGTAGATCACGTGATCTCTCATAAACGCCCATCATGTGACCCTGGCACGTGACCTGGCTAGACCCGCACCAGATGGTTCCAGATGAGCTTGTGCCTGGACCGACCTAGACCGCCTCGTGTTTGATGACTCGTATGTGCCTGTATCGATTGTGCCTTGATTCTGATGGATTATGCCTCGTGTTCCCTTATCGCTGACTCGTGCCATGAGCGCCTTATGCCATTGGCTGACTCTTATCTCTGACTCGACATGACTCATTCCTAGGACCCGTGTATTAGGGTTTCGGAGTTGCAAGCTGGGGTTCAAACCTCCTTGCTGTAGTATATAGTGCTGGGCTTATGGTCGCTGAAGACCTAAGCTTAACTTCTTGGACTATACCACCCAAACGCCTTGATACTTCTAGCTGTCTGCTGGTTGTACGCTGAATAGACCTTGGTTGTTCTACCCATCCGTTCTTAGCTGTTGGCTGTCTGTGAAGCGCCATATCCCTTCCTTCATTCCCTTTCCTCTCACTGCCGTCTTATACCGACGCGCTGTTCATACTCCGCTTTATTGCATTCGCTGCCTCCCTTACCTTGTGGGCCGCCCTTATACGACTTTCAACCCGAGTCGTGCAACGCCGAGTATCCGAGTTCGACATCCGCTGTGATCGTTTGGTCTACGAGTAGCCCTATCGCCGAATATAGGAAGTGCGCCCGGTGGAGCGTAACAACTGGCCAGTGGACCTTGTCGAGGAGGTCGAAGAACTTGTCCGCAAACGTGTAAGTTGATTGCCATTATATCTGTTCTACATGTTACTGACATTACTATCGAGTTTGTTGAGCGTTATAACGAGACGAACAAAAACAAACAGCCCCAGGTCACACGCGTTCACAAGACAGCCCCAAAACGTGGACGCCAGAACGTTGTCGATACAGACTCGTCATCTGATGAAGATTGTCAACAAGTCACCGACACAGGCAACAGCATCCTAGAAGAGTGGAACTTATACCTCAATGCACGCGACGTTGTGCCAGAGGACATTGGGATAGTTGATTGGTGGGGGGTGCGTATCACACGTTTACTTCTGGGCTAATCTCACCATACATTTACTCTAGTTGTGTGGGGGCCGCTACCCAACATGGCAGTCACTCGCTTGTGACTATCTTGCGGTCATGGCCTCATCCGTGTCCAGTGAGAGGGCTTTTTCAGCAGCTGGCATCACTGATATCCAAGCGCCGGAACCGCCTCAATGCTGACATTGTGGAGGCTTTACAGTGCCTCAAGTGGCTCATCAGTCAAGGTCTCATGGTAAGGACGCTTAGCATTGTGGAGGAAGAACAAGAACTCAATCGTGCAGACGAACAACCTACAAACCAAGACAGCACAGCGATTGAGGTTGTAGATGCAGATGATGACTTTTTGGTAGAGGGTGCCTCCAATGATGGTGACAGCGACGGGAATGACACAGAGATAGTAGACTTATCTGGGTCACAGTTCTAGAGTAGCTTTAGTGTCCGATGTTCAGTTGCGTGTCAAGTGACTTAGATTTCAAAACATCACAGCTTGTAAGCCGTATAAGCTGACATCATGATATAAAGCCGTGGCTTGCAGGCCGGGATAGGCCTAAGCCACGGAAAGCCATGGGCAAAGGCCAAGGCCCCTTAGTTGTGAAGCCCTGGGCCACCAAAAGCCAGGCCTTTAGCCCGGCTTCCAGGCCAAGCCGGGCCTGTAAATCACTAGCGGCAAGTCAAGGCCCTTCAGGCGTTGCGACTAGAGAGGTGCCCATTCATAGCCTAAAAGGAGGTTACTCGACTGGGGTGCAAATTGTAAAGAGCCCACAGTGAAGTGAGTTACTACAAGAGGTACAGCGGTCATAGATGGGGATTGGGGAACCAACATCAACGCGCACTGCCAGTGGTTGGACCTTGCTGAGAGGCGCCGAGGATTGGTCCCTCATAGTGTACGTCCGTACACGATGGAGGTGACCTGATTCCCGCCATGTCCGGTCGATTCGAATTCGAGTTTTACACAGCCGGATGAACCCCCCTGTTCAAGGCCCAATTTGGGCTAAAGCGAGTGCTACCCGTGCGAAGGTTCCTCTTGGAGTTCGAGCCTTGGCAGTTGGCACTGGTTCAGTAATCCGGTTCTCTTCTCCCAGTCAACTCTGCACCTTCTGCCTGTCCCTACCATTCCTCCTCGAACTCATTTACGGCTCCTCACAACGGCTACCTTGCAAGTCGCTGCCAATGGTCGCTGCAAAAAGATCCCGGGCCAGCACTAGTCGCAAGTTGCGACTAGTGCCGGATCTTTTTTTGCAGCGAAATAAGTTCAGACAAGGCTCGCACACTTTACGGGTCTGGAAGACCCTCGATCCTGCGGGGACCTTCTTGTTTTTGTGAGTTGTCAACCTCTCTCTGTTTCCGTTCTTGCGGTGCTCACGCTCGCTTTCGATCACATTAATTCCACACCTGTCCTCCACGCCTCTTTCCATTCTACCGATTTCTCACAGCTCCGTTCACACCTCTTGCGGTTGTCCAGTGGTCCTACCCCGAGAGTGCAATACCCATTAATAAGGGAAAAGGGGGCTATCTCTCTGGCTACGGCGTCACACTGGACTTAAAACATCTCGCTCTCTCGACGACACAGTAGACCGGAAGGTCTGACCTTCCCATAGCAGAAGTATGTCCATGCCGGTGATGCAGAGCCGATGATAACGTCCTCCCTCTTTTAGAACAGCACCCCCTCAACACGACCTTGGACGTCGGCGAGCCTCTAACGATAGCTCGTAACTTCGAGTCGTAAGCACCCCTCTATCTTCCCCGTCGCGACCCTCGTGTCCCTTGTGTCCTGCTGACTTTTTCGTGTAAGAAATTGATATCCTTGCCAGTCGGCTCGTCTCCGAATCACCGCCCCCGCTCCAGACATTAAAACACCTCGTTTATGACTTCCCTAGATACGTGACCTCTCTCGCCCGACGCATTGTCCACAGTCCGGCCTCCTAGAGGAAATCTCTTCGAACTCTTACAAATTTCGCCCTGGCGTGAGCGCGGTCTGGTTGAACGTGGCGCAGGTTTCCCCCGACGAGATGAACCCGTACAGGTAACGCCCCTTCCCTCTTTTCGCTGTTCCTTACACCCGATTAATGTCGCTCACGACCCTCCGAAGCCATTTTCGTCTAGTACGCAATCTCTTCAACCTCCCTTTGCCTTCTACCCAGATAAACGTTTGAACTTAACCTGCTGCAATCCAGTGTCGGACCTTCGATATTTCCAAGAGAAGGAGAAGGTTGCCGTTCTGTTACCGCGCTGTCGGCATCTGACGAACTTCAAATCTACACGGAAACAATTACGGATGATTAGGCGGACGACATCTAGAATCATTTTCACGATTTGCCCACCGCCATGAACTTGAAGAGGCAATCGTAACATCGTCCCAATGGGTACACGTGATTAACCTCCCCCAAAGCGGACTACACTGCGCGTCTCTCCGACCGCATTTATCTATCATGGTGAGTCTGCCTCCAACCTCAGCTTCCTTGGCCGCTGACGATGTGCCGCACCTTCTGATCAGGTGCTGCTGTCCGTCCAAGTGGTCGCCGATCTTGATGCCGAAGATGCCCCCGAGTTCCTTACGAGACGCGCTCACATTCTCCGTACTAGTCGAATATAAAACGGTTTATTCACCTAGTTTGGTAGACCTCCCAAAAAGGACGCTGGCCCTGCACGCTCACGTTTCGCCTTCCTCACGACTCCGGGTCGCCGAACAGCAACCCGGGATGGCACACGCATGTCTCCTCGTTATTCTTTCATCTTGTGTCCCATCCGCTTCTCTGTCCGCTTCTACCTCCTGAGATAATGTGCTCATACCGCGCTTGCAGATCATCGGGCCGATCGCACCAGGAGAGTTCACCGCAGAGGATCATCGAATTCTTGAGGGCGAGGTGAGTGCAGCCCATATTTGGTGCTCTTGGGATATCGTCCCACTTTTGCGAGCTACGACCGGTGAGCCCCGACTCCGAGTTTCGAAACACATAGATACTCAGTTTTCTGAAACTGTTGGTCACAGAGCGACCGCGACTGACGTCGTGTCCATGGTGCTTTCTGTCATGTCCACGTTGCAAGTCGAGAAATCTGACCTGATCGGGCATCTTTCTTCGCACAGGGTCGACTGGCCAACATTTTGATGATTCCCATGTACGAGCAGCGCATTCACCATCGGTGACAATACGACTGCATTGCGTCGCTTCGTCGTCATCTTGGGTTCTCTGAGCGAACAGGGACAAAATATACAAGTCTCTTTCAAGTGTTTATGAGTCCACGGGGCACTTTCGCTTTCTCAGAACGCCGACCTGTGTTTGCACATCCACGAGCCTACTTCATCATCGCACTACAGCTTCCGTTGAAGCGTTTCTACCGCTACAATTTCATCCATTCTCTCACATTCGATGATAGATAACACAAACCCCTGTTCTCTTATACGACTTGCAGATACGAGGTTCCCACGCAAGTGTTCTTCCGTGACCTTCCAATCGATCTGATCTACACTCTCGGCCTCGATGAGCCGTCGTCGTGGGCCACGCACCGTCGTGAAGAGCTCTTCGACCTGGATGATGTCTAGCTTGGTGTTTTGTCCGGCGACAAGCGACAGCGCGGCACGGAGGCAGTTTTGGACGTCGGCGGACACGCCCGGGAGAGCGACACGAATCCCCCCCGCGCACGGCATGCAGCTACAACTCGCAGGTCATCACGGCAGACCGATCGATGACACCCTCGTCGTGAAGAACCTAGGCTATCTGCAATTCAAGGCAACCCCAGGTATGTAGCATCTCGAGATACCCGAGCGATGCGGGCGTGAGGTCTTCTGGCTGGCTAACGTGCGTATTGAGGGATGGCTCAGCCCCCACCCCGTTGAGGAGGCGAGCAACGAAGTCACGGTCACGAGCTCCGAGGGCCTGCCGATGTATCGACGCCTAGCGCGTCTTTCGGGCAGGGAGTTCTCGAGGACCCCGACGATGAAGAACGGCAGCCCACCGGAATCGTCAATAATATCGCTTCGCAGCGAGTCGCCACCTTGTTTCTTGGGGAAATCCCGTCAAGTGAGTCGAGTTAATACTACCTGGCTTAGCATTTCATCGACGTCATCGGGAAGACGGAGACAGGGGTGTCGACGCAAAGACACGCCGAGATGAACATTTTCACGGTGCCGTCGGGTGCTGCTGTACTAGGTCAACGCAAAGACTAACTCACGTATTTTCCAGAGATTCGCGTCGATCATGATCGTGAGTGTTCTGCGCAACATGAGACGCAGTGATGTCATGGTCTATCGAAAACTTCCTGTCGCCGTCGTTTTTGGTGCGATTCCCATCCGCTGTCTGATGGGGAGCAGCTTCATCGTCTTGCGCAGGAATCTTTCCCCAATTCGCTCAGGAATACGGTTTCCAGTGTGAGCTCGTCACCTACAAGTGGTCGACATGGTTGAGACAACAACACGAGAGGCGGCGGTCCATCTGGGAATACAAGGTCCTCTTCCTCGACGTCCTGTTCCCCATGGACCTCGACAGGGCCACCTTTATCGACGCTGACCAGTTCGTGCGCACAGACCGAAAGGAGCCGATTGAGCTCGACTTTCACAGAATACCTTATCGTTACACTATGGGCGATGGTAACGAGGGGATGGAGGGCTTCCAGTTCTGGAAAATGGGATATTGTGAACCCTATCACATCAGGTGATATCCTTTTTTTTGGATAGGGGGGTTGCGGCCCTGCCTGTTTGGTACCGATCGCTGATTGATTGGCCCGGCAGTGTGCTGTATGTCGTAGACTTGGTTCGGCTCCACCAGATAGCTGCTGGAGTACGTGAAACCCCTTCTCCTAGTCTTCGCCTTATGAACACCACACTTCACTCTCTAGGATATCTTGCGCAGTCATTATGAACAACCTTCGGCTGACCCCAATTAACCTCGATCAAGGTGCGCTCATCTCATTCCTTTGAAAATGCAATGTTGATGGCCGAACAACCTACAAGGACACGTTCCTATAGTGAGTCCAAGAAATTTTGGCTGCTGTCAGTGTCGCTTACACGTTCGAAGTTCTCTCTGCATGAGGACTGGTTATGGGTATGTTTCTATCGCGTGTTTCTAGTATGACGCTGCTGTTGCACAAAACATTTATTTAGTGCGAAATGTAGTACTAGTCGGAAGCGAGTTCGCGGCGAGTCAGAGATCCAATCCTGACAATCGCCTAGGTGGCAAAGACAGTGTAGGTCGTACCAAAACCATCGATCTCTGCCAAATTCCGCTGACGGTTCGCACCTTCTTCCCCTCCTTCAAAGGAACCTATGCAGTTATTAATGCAGCCCCTACACCCATAGAAAGAGCCGAAGCTCGCGCGCACCCGTCAGATCCCCGAATGGGAGCAGTATGATGCCGAGATTTCACGCCCCACACCGAGGCTGGCGAACGAGGGTCGCACTCACGCGAGCGCCGCGGCTGCGGACGTGAACGAGCTTGCCAAGGCCGGCGGAAGAGGCAATACATCACCGTGTTATGGGCGAGGCGGAAGGCGAGGACAAAGGCGAAGTGCCCACAGGACCCATCCAGGATGAGCTGTCGTCGTGATAGGCAGTAGTTCTGAATATAGGATTTACTAGAGCAACTTGGATTGTTTTGTATTTGAAGTAGCTGGACGCACGCACCGAATAGAGATAGTTTTAGTGGAAGTCATGGTGGCAACACCAGTTGGTGACATTCTGCTCGCACAGTCACATTCGAAACAGGTAGCAAGGAGTATGCAAATTATCGTGATGTTTGGGTTAAAGACGACACCATGCGTAAAAATTCAGATCGCTGGAGTAAAGCCTTGATAAACACGACTCGCTATCAACGGGGGAAACCATGACGTCTGTATCACGGACTGTGTCACCAGCAAAAGCATCAGAGCCTGTTGGCGCAAAATGACCCGTTTCGTCCAGATTTTCTAACTCGTGTGCCTTGACGCGCCTCATCTACGACCACGGGACAGGATACTGGGTGATGGGTTATACATAAATCTCGCTGCCATCCTGGATAGTATCTCTAGGACGGCCACCAGCGATATGATGCCCTACCCAGCGGGTCTTCAACAATTCTGACACATTTCACCGCGAGAACCAACGAGGAGCATTCAGAATCAGGCCTTCAAGTTCTCTATCGCAGAAGAAATTGGTGTTCAGTACAATAGAGAGACTTGTTGAAAGGGTTAACTCACCGACGACCACATCCGATAAATCATTCGTCATACGCCGAACCTGCCTTTCACTCGTGGGCATTCAACGGATACTGGGTGATATCAACCGGTCGTAACTCGCTGGGTACGCAATGAACGGACTGGCAGGCCTTCAATCCCGAATCTGACGATGGCAGCACATGAGAGCGCTCATAGTAGAACGTACTTCCTAGAGTTTATCATGCTGGCGTCGACACATATAAGACGTGGCAGTGGGCGGCTCACCTTAGCTGAAACGACACAAGATGTTTGGGCTCTGAAGGCCAGATACCCTGGCATGGGACTTCCCATATTTTCGTGCTGTTCCCCGTCGAAGGCAGAAACTGAGGCTTTACTGTACGGAAACGAAAGGCTTCTGCAGGGCGACAATATAACGATTCTGCGGACGCTGGCATGGGCCGCATCACCAGGAGAGGGTCTGGGAAATTGACCCGAAGATCCGAGGGAGTAAGTTAATGGGAGCAAGGACATTGCGGGGTTTGCAACACCGACGTTTCAGTGTGGAATAGAACGATATAAGCGATTCCGAGAAGATTTTGAGGAGAAATTGAAGAAACGGCGCCTCGAAAGCCAGGATAAAGGCACGAGACACTGGCAGCCGCCGGCTGAGGCGCTTTGGCTGGCCAGCTCGATTCCGAGATTTCCGACGAAGAGTTCGTACCCAATTGTGAGGACGACGAGTGAGATCGATCACCGTTGTCTGTTGCTCTTATCTGTGCACGTCCTTGTATCAGCAATGTGTGGGCCTGAT
The DNA here is from genome assembly GCA_021525025.1 of Lactarius hengduanensis. Taxonomy (NCBI): domain Eukaryota; kingdom Fungi; phylum Basidiomycota; class Agaricomycetes; order Russulales; family Russulaceae; genus Lactarius; species Lactarius hengduanensis. The sequence goes on along the minus strand of JAKELI010000791.1, from coordinate 10,112 downwards.
CCCGAGATTTTGCGTGCGTAGCTACGGCCTTTGCAATGATAACTGAACTGGTCACGCCACGGCACCGCCGTCACGACTCCATCGATGACCATTGTCGATGACTGACGTTCTTCCTGTCATCTGCTATCTATTATCACCCTTCTTCGTATTCGTTTTGATTTTTCCTATTACGCGACGACGGTTTCGTATATGGAACCCTTGGTACAGAGAATCGATACTACGATGACTCGTCATGAACAATTCTCTTTTTACTGTATCAGCGATTCAGCATTCGCAGCCTTGCTTCTCCCATGCCAGAACACTTGCGCCGGCCTTGCTCTGATGTCCTCCAACGATGTCCCCGGAGTTTCTATGTTCCAATTGAGAAACTGGCCGCGTTGCCACACCGTCGATGCGAGATCCATATTCAGTTGGTCTTCCCCGGAGATTGCTCCATCCAGGTGCCTGGGAAGCTCTCTTTGGAGAGTAGCTCACTGCTTGCAGGAGTACAAACAGGTCTGCATCCTCGACGTCCTATAGAGGATGTACGTCACATATTGAGCGCGCTGTACGACGTGAGCGGTGCACCGAATAGTCGCTCCGCACAGCGTGCCGCGTGTGATTTGAGCAAAAGTCCATTTACGGCCCTACCACACCGCGTCAACCATTACCCTAAGTAGGTATGACCGTATGAGCCCAGGGTACACACCTTCGGAGATAGTTTATATCTTTGCTTCGATCCTCGCGAACTGACATTGATGGTCTCGCTGGCCCGGAGCAGTCCAAAAAAAAAAAAAAAAGACCATGGTAAAGACGAAGACGAAGGCACCATATGGATCGGTCAGAAACAAGGCAGAAACAAGGATACGGGCAGTGTCGACTGGACACAGTAAAGACGACATGAGAGCTGAAGAGGTGGTTGGTGAAAGACGACGATTTGAATGAAATATGTGAAACCGTGACGCTTGAGGCCGGCAGTTGAACAGCTTCAGAACCATGTCGACTCAAAATCGGTAGGCAAACGAAAGGCGTCCGACGATGGTGGACGGAACGGGAACTCAATAGGGCAATGAACGACTTGGGGATGAGAGGAAGATGGGTGGAAAAGATGTCCGAGTCCGGGATAGGCAGTAGTCCGATTTCATATCGCAGGAATTTTAAGGAACTTGCAAGTAATAGTAATCTGACCGAAAAGATTACCAATGCTTCTGAACCGATGATCAGGATATTATGGGGATTGAAGGTACCGCTGATTATGGCCATCCAACAAGTAAAATTACAACGATAATATACAATTGTATCATAGTACATAGTAAAATCCGAATAAGGAATTTCGATATTGGTAAGCACTAACATTTTTCTCTCAGGTGGCACCCGCTCTTGTTCGGTCACGTGCACCAATTCGGTCGGTTCGGTCGGTTCGGTCGGTTCGGTCACCTTGGTCATCCTTGGTAGTATATGACGGACCTGCCGGGTTGAGGCAGTTTACCAACCCCGTGCACTTGCCCGTGCAATTTTTAAAAAATTCCCCTCTGTGCCCAGCTTCAAAAACCACTCACAATTCCCCAGATGGCCGCCTCTAGATCATCCTCTGAGAGGTCTGTATCTCATGCGTGTACCCTTACCTCGCTGACCACCCCACAGTGACAGTGACTCGGACGCTGGCAACCCCCTTGCCACCACACCCAATCAGACAGTCCCTGACGGTGGCCCAGCTGACATCACAGAAATACCTGACCAGCTTGTTGCAGAACCAGATGACTGTATTAGGCAGTCAGCAGTCCTTGAGAATATAATAGGAACAACCCTCCAAGACTCGGACGCAGACAGCATAGATAGGTTCAACAAAAAGCGAGTGTACCCTCTCAACCTTTCAGAGCTCAAGACTCTGTATGAACGTCAGGACCGTCGCAAAGCCCTCAATCTCCTGTTACGTCGAAATACTATCAAGATAGACGATCATTTCCGCCTCGAAGCCGGAAATGGAGAACTAATTATGCAGACAAACAGGACGATGTTGGATTTCCACCTGACGGTCGCCGACCGGATCGGTTTATCCACCATTATTCCAAAACACTCTAATCACCATTTCGTGTTCGACATGGACTTGAAGAAGCCGTATCGGGATTTCAAGGGAAAATACGCAATGGTAGGCTTCGACACTAAAGCGAAAATGCTGTACATTGGAAAAGCGATGAACGAAGACATTTTCCTCGCCATGGCTCCGAGGGAATTCTTGTCCAGCAACACAGGACATTCGCCACCTGGCCACTCCACCGGACCATCCCTCTTATCGCGAAGACATTATCGCCAAGTCGTCATGATGATGGCCCACTTCCTACAAGACATACCAGATCGTTTATACAGCAATATACGCGATGTTTACTCCCAGGATCTCGACGCGGAAGAGCCAAACTGGGTCAAAGTCACTAACGCTCTGTACGCTCTTTTTCCATGATCAGAGCAAAACCCCTCATCATCGCCCTAACAGAGAGGATGAAATCATCAGACTCAACTTTGAAGAGGTAAAAACACTCGACCGTCTCATTGTCTCTGGGTACAGTGCTTGGGCCCGTGATGCCCCCCAACACTGGAAAGCCGATGGCTTCCTCGAAAAACATTGCCCGATTTTGGTGACTTCACGTTATGGACAAGATGTCGCTATAGCTACCCCAGACAACGGGGCACAGGCGGCCCAGAATTGGGACTTAGAACGGGACTATGCTAAAGTCGCATATCTGACTTTCGCACTCGCCACCTCAATAGAGTCAGTCCACCCATTCCACATCGCTTCCCGAAACCGTCTAACCCAACCTACATTATACAGGTGTTCACAAGTTTTTTGGCGGACCATCCCCAACGAGACACTCAAGCGTAAACACCCAGATGGCATATTTGTCAACGAATGCCCCAACCGTAGACGGCGTGTCGACGTAGATGACATCCCACTCCTTGACCCCCGTGGACACGAAATTCCTATATTCGACAGCGAGGGCGAAGCCATCCGACGCAGAGACCCTGTCAAAGACTCAGAAGACCCTCCTTGCGGCGTCCTCATGAACCTGGAGAATATTCATGCCCTCTTCAACCCAAATCGTGAATACCCATTGGACAGCGAGGACAGTTCCACCGATTACGACCATCTAGACCCACAGTTCGTACATGTAGATGCCTACCCCCTTGGATTCTTACGCGTTGCAGGAAATGTGCAAGCAAAGGGTATACCCCAATGCTTCTACCCTGTCCTCACTAAAATCAACCAATCCACTCGTAAAGACCTGAACGAAACCACCGACGGTGACTCGGATGCCTGGCACGGTGACCAAGAGGACATCTCCAGTTACTCTATGCGCCGTGCTAGAGTCGTTAGGCCCGTGGCCTCACAGTTTTACAATTACATCTCCCATCGTGTAGCGAGCCGTGCAGGCGGCTTTGACGCACAGCAAGGCACAGTCACGGCAGCCCTCGCTGGGGCATTCGCTCAGACGGTAAAGGACAGAGCCACGGCACACAAGAAGCAAGACTACTGTGACGATGCTCTTCCATCTGAACGGTTCCGTCAAATAATCCAACGTCCAGACTGTCCAACGTGTTGCCGTGCCGAACTTGTCTACTCAGTAAATGTCAAATCCTTGACTCGGACATCTCGAAACGGAAGGCAAGCGTCCCACACATCCTTATACACTATGGCTCACACACAAGACGCAGGTCCATATACAAGGATATCATTCTACCTCTTTGCAAAGCATGGAAAAGGTCCGATGTCCGCAACGTCGTCAAAGATCATCTCGTGATCCTCAAAACCGAGGCCTTCCCCAATTTGTACGATTGGGTAGCTTACCCCGTCACAGTCCTCATCGACGAGTTATACAAACATGAAATGGCGAATCTTCGGAAGGACGAAACAGTGCCATGCCATATGCGTCTCGAATTACTCGCATCTTTGGAACGGGTGTTATGTTTCTGCCACACTGGCAATACGGCAGTATTCGCGACGAGCCTCATGCACCGCCTTGGACTCAGCAAAGGTTCCATAATGGATGGGTTCCCCATGCTTCTTATGCCATTATTCGAACAGCGCACAATATCTTCGGCCATGGAACATGGATTCAAAATCGACGCTCGTCATTGGCCTCTTAAAGATAAATATCCCGCGATCGCTTCCAAAAGGGCCCAGGTCCTGACGTATTCAATTAGACACTTTCATGTGGGCCCTCCTCAATGTCCTTTTTATTAAATTGTGCTCATTGTTCTTAGGCATACCAAGCGACGTTCCGCATTCAACATGCTCTCATAGTAAACCCGACTTCCAGTTACCCTGGCCTGGAGTCGACATATGAAAACAGGGCCATGTGTATTGTTGAGATTGCTCTGATGGCCCTCGTTGACGATGTGAAGCAGTTGGTCGAGGAAGGTGTTCGGCGCGACATTGTTTGTCGCATTTCTCAAGCTCGGTCCGAAGAAGATAGACAGGCAGCTGTATTACGTGGGGGAGAGCGTGAGAAATTCTTGGAGATTTGGCTCCGATCAGAGAGGCCTCTCACCTACGGTGAACCTGGCCACTTCGTGGCTTTTCAAGCTCTTATTCAGGCCGTTGTCGCCGCTCCTGAAGAAATTTCCTCTGGATTGCCTAATTTTAATGGCCATGCAATGACCCCCACAGACTTTGTGGGCCAGCTGCTCCGAGTCCGAATGTCTTCTAGTATCTCTCCATCCTCTCCCGGGGCACCTGTGATGACAAAAGGCGCATTCCTTCCTCTTCTTCTGGAGGCACATCGTAACCTTATCATACTCAGCCAACAATCAGACAAAGATGCACAACGTTCCTTCGTTCAGGGTATCTTTCTCCGTGCCCTGCGCCATCTACAGATTTCCTTTGTTCCCTCTCACCGTCCTAGGTCGGGTACGAGGGGTGCTCCCTATGAAAAACCCGTCTTCGACTCATGGGCCAGTTTGGGTCGTAGGGACGACCAGCCCCTTCTTTCGATTCCTCAGCCTCACGACCCCCCATCCACTTCTCAGCATTCTGCTGCCATCGCTCTCGCTGATGCCCTCGCCGGCGACTCGAATGCGGAGTGGTTTGTTAATAAGATCACTATTCACTCCTTGCGCACCGTCCTTCAGAAGTCACGCCTTCCTCAAGACTTCATCACACCGAAGCTTTCTGATATCGCTTACGTTGACCAGACCTATTCGTGGGTCAGGAACACATATGATGGCACAAAACAAGTCCATCATCTTGCCCTCATCATGTGGCGTTATTGCTGCGTCGCTCATATCCAGATCTCTTTCATGCCGGATGACCACTGCCGGAAGACGTCCCTTCCTCTCCGCCTCTCGAGGAGAAAGTCCGTCGCAATCTACGCTTGTTATTGATTGGGGTCCGGAAGAGGCAGAAAAGGGGTTGTCCGATAAATAAATCGATATTTTATTCCCATGTTACTACCTACCTACCTGTATCATCGCTGTTTATGAGCCAGACAGCCCACTTCACCTACATATGATGAGTTCATTCTAGGAAGAGGGCTTGGTGAAGGCTGGACTAACAAACCCCCAGTGCGTCTATACTTGTCCTCTTTTACTACCGCTCTGATATTCTCTTTGGTAGCTCCAAAGGGCATTACATAACAGCTCTTATTCGGTTGGGGATGTTGGGGCGAAGGTTCGGGTGCCTTTGAAAAGGCACGTTTGGTTACCCATTGGGAGTTGTCATGGCCCTGAGTACATCGACAAACTCTATACATCTCTCCTTTCCAAGCTTGGGACGCAGGGCAATTAGTGGACCCTTTGACGCCGCTTACCATTCTTATAGGTGATAGGAATGCTCGCCTCTTCTGTCAACGCCGTCATCAAGCCTTCGCCTCTAGACCCCTTCGTAGTGACTCGGACCTTGGTCCTTCCCCATACTTACAGTGATTTGAATTTGACGATAATATATATCTCGTCGTTGATCAGCGTGAGGGTCAAACTGTCGCACGCTCAGGAACAGCCTGCACTTTGACGACGGCGAGACTCTTGCGCTAGTGCTCTCAACTCTCGTCACCCTGCCACATGTCATTCGACAACCAATGAGCCACGAGTGCACCGTCCAGGATATTCAATCGATTGGATCGGGTTTTCGGGACGGTCGCACTGAGGCGGGAACATTTGAAAGAGGGTGATTGTGCTTCGGAAGATGAGATGGTGTGTCGACGCAATCACTTCGTGCTTGTACGTGTCTGGCTAGTTGGACGAATTGGACTCACCACTCTCCCTCACTGGTTCCACACCCTCTATTACTTACCGATCCCTGACCCTCACTGGCATTCCAATGTGGTAGAATGATGTGCTCTAAAGTTGTAAGGACTTCCTCTTGACTCTAAATGCCAGTGTCTTAATTCTAATTCGCAGCGCGTCAAGTCAAGTGACTCGGCCTGGCACGTCACTGGCAAGCACATTTGCTTCGGCCGTTCGGAGAGTTTGTACTGAACTAATTGATATTTGCAGGCTGTTCGGTGTATTGGGGTACATTGATCCTCTACATTGAAAGCTCGGACCCAGGCCGCTGGTGTCGAGCTAATCTAAGCAAACCCTTGTGAGTTCCGCCGAAGAGTTCCTCGAGATTTGGGTCCTTCTCGTCTCCTTCATGGCAACAATCTTGGTCGGAAGCTATCTGTGGTTTCTGCGCTCCGTGGTGGGTGTTGGAGTCGGGTTCGACATGTGGTGGTTAGTGCTGATGAGTGTTTCCGAGAGGAAAAGAGAGAAATCAAATTCGTAGGGCTGGTCTGGTAATCTGGGGGCGCTGTTGTGGTGTAACGGTGCATCACGGGACATGTGGCCTTTCTGGCAGCAGTGGAAGCATCGGCCGTCCGCCGCGAGCTTCGTTCGCTCCACGTCGGTCAGTTTGGCGAGGGGCTGGGTCCGAGTGACATCGACATCCATCGCATCAGGATCGCGCGCAGGGGCAGCAGGAGCGTGACTGGTGGGTCATCGCTGGTCATTTCCACTGGGCATCAGTATCTGATGCCAATCGTTCTTGGTTTTCCCGGCAACCCTTTTTTCTCCGCCACCGAGTCCTATGCGTGCACACAGCATTGCATACTTGCGCTGCTCTGTTTGCGCCGCGGTGACCCACTGGTCAAATGTCTCGGGGGTCATACATCTGTAACTGCAGTAGGTGTTCGGAGCTGTTCGGAGCTGTTCAAGGACACTCCGAACAGCTCTGAACAGCTCTGAACAGCTCTGAACACCTAATTGTGTTTACAGATGTATCGCGTCGTAGGATGGCTGATAGCAGGCCGCGAGGGAGGCCTCCCGAGTAGAGGTCCACAGTGGCCGCAGCGTCGAGGGCGTAGCCCGCCTTGGCCGCGAGATTTCGGAAGACCGCGGTGTATGTGTCAAGCTCGGAGCCCTTCATTTGATGGGTTTTGAGTGCCTGGTAGGCATCTTGTTTTTCTGTGGCATTGGTGAACGCTGATTTGAATGCGGCTGTGAAGTCGTTCCACAGTGACTCGGTGTTTTTCGGGATCACAGCCGTCGTCGCGCTTCCCACTACCTTGGCGCGGATGTCTGCGAATTGGCTGTCGACCCAGTTGTCCACATTCGGTCTGCGGATGAACGAGAGCGCAAGGAACACGCGCTGGTAAGGGGATTTCATTATTTCGGCATCCTCGTTCATGCCGCGGTAGAGGTCGAATTTGCATACGAAAGTTTTGGACTTGTCTCGAGTGCCGTCGAAGACACGCGGTGCGTTTCCGCTGAGTTTCCCCCCAAGGAGGGCCTTGATCCAGTTCCTGAGGCCATGTTAGGGGCTGTTGATGTGACAGCAGGTGTGATGGTAGGTGTGATGGGGGCTGATGTTAGTATGATAGGTGTGGAGCTGCTGGCGATTGCGGTTGCGATCTGTGGCAGGATAACGGGGGCTGGTGCATCAGCTGCGAGGGGCAAGGGTCCTTGTAGCGATGCAATGGGCAGGAGCGCTGCGGTGAGTACGTCTACTTCGGTTGCGAATTCTGGGACGTCAACTAATATTTCCTCGGGTGGTACTGCAGGTGGGAGTTCGGCTGCTTCGGCGTCGTTTTCGGGGTGCTGTGGGTCATCGAGGTTCCAGTAGCCGAGGCCGATCGTGTTTTTGCGGGTGATGAAGTGGTCCTGTCGGGTGTAGTAGTACGGGGTGTCCTTCCTAAGGAAGTACCAGGCATTGTTGATGAGTTCGACGGGGAAGGTTTTTCCTTGGTAGACGAGGAAGTAGCCTTCAGTAGGTTTGTCTTCAGGATCATCCCAGAAGGCGATTCCGAGTACGTGTGAAGGTAAGTCGTCCTCTTGTCTCCTCTGGACTCTGGTCCAACTATCTCCTTCCCGTGTGTGCATAATCCCCTTTCAAGCCTGCTAATTGTGTCTCTTTGGTTCTCCAGCTCGTAAGTGCATCTCACATGGTCACTGAAGCAAAAATGACATGGGACGTGAAGCGGCGAACAAACCTTAGATGGGGGTGGAGATGTATGTCCCATGTACATGGCAGGGTCCTGCAGGAGGAACGAATTGCCCACCAGGGTCTCGGATTGTCCATCTTGGGATGACATTGGAAGGCTAGGAAGGGCAATAGAGCCGTGGTTGACTCAGATGGGTTGAGACTCCAGTGGAGGGGTCTCCACGAGAGCATGACCGAGCTTGGAATAGCTAGAAGACAGGAGAATTGGTAGGATTGGGGGTTGGGCATAGTGCTCATAGTGACTGATGTAGTCATCATAGTGCGAGTAGCCGGAAGGACGGGAACCAGGCTGTGTTGATGTTGACCCTGGAGTGGGCTGTCCAAGGGGAAATATCCCACTGAGTCAATACGTGGAGGAGTGGGAAGAGATAGCAGGATCTGAATCAGAGGGGGGATACTGTCCACCGTGGTGGACATTGACCACATGATATGGGAATAGTACGGTGACTCGGAATACTCGGCGGTCACCAACATCGCCGTAATGCAGAATCAGAAGGCGTGGGATATTGAAGCACTAGTTTTTATACAGCGATAGCAGGATCTGAATCAGAGGGGGGATACTGTCCACCGTGGTGACATTGACCACAATGATATGGGAATAGTACGGTGACTCGGAATACTCGGCGGTCACCAACATCGCCGTAATGCAGAATCAGAAGGCGCTGGGATATTGAAGCACTAGTTTTTATACAGCGCGGTCATTGTAGCCATGGTGCACTTAGTATTTTGCATATTTTGCGTGGACACTGATTCCATAATTATCTTTTTTTAAGTGCCCCCAAATAATTTGTGTGTCAATGAGAAGAAAATCCAGCATGTGCTACTGGAACATACATAAGACTCGCGCCTCACAAGTGTCTCTTCAGAAAGCTTATGTGTTTGAAGCAGAGCTAGCCACTGTCGCCAAGCTCGTGACCAGGTTTCTCAAGTGCGAGCAACTGAAGCACGAGGGCGGCGCAGCAAGCAAAGCGGCATGGAAGAAAAGGTGAGGACCTCGCCAACGTTAAGCGCAAGTTTCCTTTCATACTCAATGCCAAAGAAGACAAAGAACTGTTCTACAACAAAGAGATAGTGGTCAAGAAGCCGAAACTGACAGAACCAACATATGTACATGGCTATTGTCAAGGAATACATGAGCTAATGAACCATACAGCTGTATTGTGGGGCTCAGGCTCAAGTTGCGAGACAACAACGGCACAACACCATTGTTGTTCTTTGGAACGCACTGCAGCAATCCTCCCACAAGTTGATCACAAGAAGACCGTGATCACCATTGGGAAGATGGAATCAAGGTATGCCTTTACCTATCTCAGTCTTAGTCCCTACCTACCTCTCCGCAGAATGCATATCGGCCCCAGCCGGTCACCCATGCCCAGCGGCACTTCAAATGGACCCCCCCCCACCTCTTCTCTTGACGACCAACTGCCCACTCCAGAATGGGTGTGCCGTCCAAGCTTGCCAAGGTCATGGATAGTGGTTCGCAAGGCCTGGCCTGAAGCCCTAAAGCCTGGGTAGCCAAGCCCTCAAAGCCTGAGCCCAGCTGGGCCCTTGCATCAGGCTTTGGAGGGCCTACAGCTCAGCTCGGGCTATAGAAAGCCTGAGCCAGGCCCTTGAGCCCGGGCTTTCAGTAGCTAGATTTGTCGTACGTGTGACACCCAAAAAA
>JAKELI010000790.1:0-20089 GCA_021525025.1 Lactarius hengduanensis | reverse complement strand
AGCTCATCTTAATGCACTTCATTGTCAGCCACGCCGTCGTAGTTGCGGTCATGTGCGGCGGCGGGTGTGGGGGCTAAGCGCTAAGGGATGGAGGCGGATGGTGATGGCAGGGTGCCTGCAAGGCTATGATAGAAAGGGGTAGCCAGCGTGTTTGAAAATTTGCTAAGGGGTTGCCGGACCACCCCTCCCTCCTTAATGTGGGTGTGGGCGCTTACATTCCCGCACCCCCCTTGGATGAGAAGGAGAAAAAAAACCCTATATGAATAGCAGCAACAGACCAGTGTAAGGGACCTGCTCATCAAACTCGAGGGTCCAGGACTATGGATTAGTTTGTTGCAGCGCAGGTAAGAGAAAAAATGGGAAAAAAAAAATGGGAAAAAAAAGAACGAACGAACATTGAAACGGTGGAGGCCCAGTGGAGAGATGTCATATATGGCGGGCGGAATGCGAAAACAAGGGCGGAACGCGAAAAGGCTTCCCACGATAGGCAATCGCATCAAAATTTGACGCGAATTTGACGCGACTTGCGACTCGGCTTTGCAAGTGCACTGGCAGTACTATACAGTATCATGATTTATGTCCTGTTCCGACAAATTTGCGGTACAAAGTCCCAATCTGCACAACACTGGCATTTTTCAGCACACCATGCCTACACACCAGTTGTGCACAATATTTGAATAATTTTGTATAATTGATGCCAAAGCGAAAACCGACCATCTAAATTACCATTGATATGACAAATTATGTGTAAATGAGCTAAAAAAATATGTTTTCGGCCCAATTGGCCCAATTGTGCTAAACTTGCCGGATGTAGTTTTTCCTGATGCAGGAGAAGTTGTTAATAACGTTTTTCCGCATACACAAAGGCTTACGGAGAAAGAAAACCCTCGCCTACTTCGCAATGCAGCAACCCTGGGCTACGTCCGTTTGGCGACTCTCTGCGTTTTATTACAGAGCATCTGCCTGTCGTTCCCTGCCAGGTGGGTCTGGCCCTCGACCTCGGTGTCACGCTCATATATACACATACCCATACTTCGTTGCCACTTGTTCGTGGGCGAACCAAATTTCACGTCAAAACTTTCAGCACTGGCATCCAATACTCTTTAGCTCGACTCTGAATAAAGAGTACATGGCGCTAACAGCGGGGCTTATTTACTGATTGCAGAACACGCCCAGGCTGCACTCGCTACAATTCTTACGACCTGGTGGTCAATAAACCCTGAACCCATGCGTACCTACCTCTTGCTTGGCGTAGTACTCGAACTTGGAATAACGTGACGTTTGAGTCGAATTGGAGATCATTCTATTTTCGGTCGTTGGTGAGGTCACTGTCATCGACTCCTGTGTTCCTTGAACATTATCAAAGTGGACATTTGACATTCATAGATCGCGAAGATGTGGAAGAGAGACCAGTCCGTCTGCATTTGAGAACGGCTGGTGCAAGCCATATCGACGACGACCTTTCGAGGTTCAGAACACTCGTGCAGCTACAGGACGTAATATGATGGGCTTCGGAGCTGCGAAAGGGACTACGGCGAGAGAGGACGGAACACGAATGGTTGAGCCCTAGAGGTGGTGAGTGTATGACCTTCGCTTTATCCTCAGCAGACATCGAAATGCGCATACAGTATCTCTACGCAGACGCGTCCTCCGTCGTTACTATAAGTGGCAAGTTCGATAATGCCGCCTTTCGGCTAACCCTTGAGCTGCACGACCGCCACGCGCACGTGCAGGAGGTGTTCGCACTCTCAGCGGACCTCTGGATCGAGATCACGAGGCACGCTCCCCATGGGGGGCGCCCGATCGAGAAGACAGAATTGTCAAGGCCCCATGTTCCCCGTTCCCCGAAGATAATCATTGCCGGCGCTGACTTTCCGATAGCCCTACTATCTTTTGGTGTTAAACGTTAAACGCCACAACACGGTTCTCCTTGGTTTTCCGCTCGAGCAATCCCCGAGACGGAGCAACAGCAACAAAAACGTGATTACAAGGGGGTTTACGTGCAGTACTAGCACATGAATTTGCCGAGAAAGGTTAGAAAGCAGGCGATTTGATCCTTACTGTATGATGTGGGAGAGGAGTTAGGAAGGCGAACAAGTGTGAGTAGCCGCTGACACAATGCCCCTAGTAGTATGGGGTCGAGAGTCTACTCCATAGGTGGAGAGCCTCTTCAGAGACGCCTCCTTACTGGAAACCTTGAACTGAGTACTTGCGATGTGACCGACGCGAAGGGTAGGTGCCGATGATAGTATTGTGGCCCAACGCTCATCAATTGAGCCATGCTGCCGTTAGACCAATCTGAGGCCTGACACCTTGAGAGCGTTCTCCCAGAGATTGTGTCCCTAAGCGACTTACCTTCATTATGTGAGGCTTCGTAACGAGTCGAACACACGCACACACTGCACACAAAGAGAGACGTCCGCGGTTATAGCGTGCTCAAGGAGTTCAGCGCTGTAGTCAGAAATAAATAGCACAATTATGTAAATTACATAGGACTATCGCTGAACCTCGACATGGGGATCTGCGGTTGTGTTGTTCAATACCTCGGCCCTCTAGCAATTGCATCTTGCACAAAATGTCTGGCCAGTGGGATAAGATCGCCTGCATCTGGGACATGACGTCGTGCGTACTGACACAGGTCAATGTACGCTGGTTTTCCGATCGAGTGCAAGACTCACCTGTATCCGGTACCCCATGAGCGACGTAGCTCGGCGGTCCCTTTGCGCGCATGTTACCATCGTGCATTACCGGAGAGCCTTGGTAGGCCTGATATCCTTCGTCGTCTGAGTCGTCCTCTACTCGAACCACACCGCCAGGTGCTAAGTGTATATCTATATCAGGCCGCATGGAACACACGCACGATTCCTCTGGAAAAGGGGAGCATTATGCGCCGCCCCCGACACCCCTGATTCATGTTGTGATGGCAAATGCGACGTTTGTGGGGGGTAACTCGAATAAAGACCGGGTGAAACTTGGGTATTGTTAAGATATCCAGGCGTGTGCGTAGTCTGCAGCATCGGTGGCGGTGGGTATGGAGTGGGTCGGGGAACACGGGTACCTTGTACTTGAGGCACTGGGAATGCCGGAGGAGTGCGGATTGGATCCTGAACGAGTTGGTAAGGGGGAATATATGGAGCAAGATGTGGAGACGGATGTTGCGGAGGTGCGTTCAGGATTGGCATAAGGTGAGGAGTGCTTCCATGGCTCCGAACTGGAAGCGGTGGTTGGGACCAATAGGAAGTGTCGAGCGAAGTGCCAAGGGTATTTCGTGCAAACATGCTATCTGGAGAATATGTAGAAGCCTGTGCTGGGTCTATGAAGCGTTGTTCGGGAGTGCCTGCCACATCTCGTGCGGGATATGAGGTCCCAGCGGGGGCAAAGGGCTGAGGGAAAGAGGGAGGCGTGCGGTTAGGCATCGGTGTAGTGAGGTCGGGATTGCTGACTTCAAGACGGGGGCAGGGATGGTGTATATATAGATGTCCTGCTCGGTCTGCAGAGCGCAAAGGCACAGAGCGCGAGCGCCGGGAGAATGTGTTCCGCAACCGGATAGGGACTGCCGTTATCCGCGTTCTTCAAAAAGAGAGCGAAGCGAGGGTCACGAGGACCAGAGCAGGCCACGCCGACGGGGTTCGTGGACTGCGGTGACATGTTGCACGCGATAAAGACCACGCACGACCAAGTATTTATTTCGGAACTTTTGAGGCGAAATAAGACCAATCGAGTCGGAGCTGGTACAACAGTTCATTAGTGATGCGCGCGCCACGATCGCTAAAGGGTTGACATTGAAATTGCGTCAGCTCTTGGAGATGCTAGGCATGCGACCTGTGCCTTAACGTAACGATCGGATTCATGTGGGGACAACGAGGCTGCGGTGTGGAGTTAATCTTCTACCCAATCCCGAACAATTCTGCGTGTAGACCGCCTGGTTATCGGTGATTATAAATCAGAAGCTGCACCTTGACATGAGTGGGAGAATCCCTCCGTTAGATAGCATGGGTAAATGTGTGCCAGTGGAGGATGTGACCAGCCATTTGAGTGCTCTCAGGTTGAGGAAAGTTGCTAGCTAGACATGTCTCGAGAGCAGAAGACATAAGGTACTAACGATAGAACGGGGTAGGGACAGGAAAGATAACGGTTCAGTATGTAAGCGGCAGTGATATTCGATGTTTCGCAGAACAACCTCGAGATTTGAACGGGCAGCCATGGAAGTGCTCGATGCAGCGATGCCTCCACCCAAGGGTACAGTACTGAATAGTCTTGACCTTCGGTGAACGACCAGGGTGATAGACAGCCATTGGCGCATTGCTGATTCCCATTCAGCATAAAAGTCAGTGGCGCGAGCTCATGGCCCGATCTTTGACTCCGTGGGAAGCGGAGACCTAGAAGCTCTCCCTCAGCAAGGTGGCCAGAGCCTCCACAATCACCCAGCGCCAATCCCCCTATGATCGGTTCAAGCTTGGAAAGGAATACGAACTCGCACGAGAGTAGGACGGGTAACAGAGTCCTGAGCACGCTGAAAACAGCCAAGCAAACCACATCACGCGAAGTTCAGACGGATGTTGGGCTGAGGTCATGCTATGAGAGGAGACAAAATGGGAGAGTCGGTGATGAGGTGACGGATCAGATCCGAAATGCTGTAGGCATGCACACAAGACCCGCAAGGCGAACGTCCACGAGGTCAGACAAGTAAGGTATCGACCCTGCAAGTCTATGCTCCGATCGATGACAAGTAGAACGCCTGGCTGAGGAAAAAGTGGAAATCGGGAGAATCGGGAGATGTCTTGGAAAGTTGATCTCCCACGAAACTAGTAGCAGAGTTCCTGCTTTGACCTACTACCCCTAGCTGCACACCGTCGGAGTTTGTATCGTCTTCTATCTCCGCATTCTGATTCGAGATCGACACCCTGAAGTTACACTCTTACGGAATTGGAGGCGCGAGGCGACCGCAAGGCGCATCAACGGTGAGAACCAAGACAGGGGCAACACGCACAGGGATGATACGAGTTCTGCGGTCAAACCGCAGAGGACGTAGAGCGCAGAGGAACGCCGGGGAGATAAGCACAGTGAAATTCGGGCCCCTGCACGTGGTAATCTGGAGGAGGGTGCTACTGTATCTTTGGTGTTGCTGCGGCGCCTCTTGCGGTACAACTGATGTCTCGTTCTCGCTTCACAGAGCGGGGTCTGACTTCGCCTTTCTCTTGGGCTTTGGAGTGATCGTCGATGTGGTGTGTGCACATATTACAACAATGGTAACAGAGCATACACACCCGCCCTGTGTCGAGGCCTCATGCGCGCACTGTACTCACTGTGGATATGAGGAAAGGATTGGCTCGCTAAGATTTATACTACAGCGAACAACGGAGCAGCACTGTAATGAAAGTGATATTCAGTAATGGGACACAGAGAAAGCGCGGTTTCTCGAATATCTAGAGATGACGATGCGGCAGCAGTGAGGGTTGCAGAGCGCTTCTTGAAGCGGCAGGTGAAAAGTTGGGGCTGCCAGCTCGCCACCCGGGATTGATCGCAGCCACGGTGAATCCGGTGACCGGAGCGATGCCGCGGGTTAACACCTGGCGGGGACCGTTTCGGTGTGAGCTGTGCCAGCGCCGTGATCCTCGGAGCGGGCCACCAGAGTGCATGCGCATACAGTGTGGGCAGAAAGATGGGCGGCCTCAGCAAGTTGCAGCGATACTCACGATCGGTTGCCTCCCTCCTTTGTGCGACCCTGTCAGTGACCCTGTGCCCTATTCGCGTGACAGGAACGCTTCGCTTGGACGAGTGTAAGTTGCGACTACGATTGTCGTATCGCGCTTGTCTCGCGCTATATGTTGTGATGTAGCAGCAATAAGCCCGACGGGACGCGAGATGGTTACTAAGTTATGAGCTGCCAGTGACTCGGAGCAAGCAGACAACTTAAAGATTATATAATATTTGGTTCCTGCATTCCGTAATTTCCGTTGTCCCAAAGAAGCAATAACTTGAACCGTACCCCAGCCCATAGGTTGTATAGCGCCCATCTCCCACTCTTCTCTGGGCACTACAGTAGTACAATAGCCCTCATGGCGTCGGAGAGGCTGTAATGACATGTTTTCGCTTGCAGCCAAAACAAAAACCTCCCTTTCTGCAATACATTGACCCTGGGCAGCAGGCTGGGCTATGTCCATTCCACGTTTGTCTACGTATTCTTCCAGAGCATCTGCCTGTCAGGCTGTCATTTTATGGGGTCTAGGTCACGACCTTGGAGCCCCGCTCATACACACCCCATCCTTCGTCGTCACTTCCTCGTGGGTGAATCAAATTTCACGTCATGGTCAATGTCATGGCAGTATTCAATATCTCTGCGACGGGAATGCAGAGTACTTGATTCCCGCAGCGGAGCGTAGCTTTATAGTCTAGGGTGCGTAACATGCCACGCGTGTCATAGAGGGCCAGAACACACATGCAACTATGGACGAGCCCCATTGACCACTTTTGCAGACTTGAAGGAGCCATGAGAGGGACAATCGCGATGGCGAGTGAGGACACAGCACGAAGGGTCGTACGATTGAGTAGAAGAAGTGGTGAGTGTTAAGTCCTCTGCTTTATCCACAACAGGGGTCAAAACACGCATACTATACGATCGGCGAACTTGTCTTCGTTTGGTCACTGCGAACTCTCTAACGCCGTTGCTCATATTTCTATGCAGATGGACTTGCTTCACGTTCAAGATCGGAGATGCCGTCTTTCGGCTTTCTCAGTCTGTGGGTCGCGCGATAGCCAAACGTACACGCGCAGGAGGCACTGGCACCTCGGGATCGAGAACATTCCCAAACAGAATCATTGGCTCCGGCCTAGTGATGCTTCCCGTTACCAAGTCACTTTGGTCCTACAGACTCCTGCCCCAAGTCCTACCCTTTGACGTTACACGGTAAAGTTATAACAGGCGTTACAACACGTCTTTCCCTTAAGGATAACGCCCGAAGTTAATCAAGCCGGAGACAACAACATGACTATAAGGGGGTTTGCGAGTTTACCAGTAGGTAGACGGGGGTCTGTCCTCTCGGTGGTTTTTCGCGGTAGTTTTACCGGCAGTAGCGGGCCGATCGACCGACTGAGACCGGCCCGGAGGCAGGCTCGGACATGTTTCCGCTCTCCGAGACCGCTCAACTGCGCCGCCAACCCTGCGGTTTCTTGAGCCGCGGGGCTTTCAGCACCCCTCCACTACAGCAGAGAACTCTGTAGCCGGCCTTGCCAAGTCACCCAGAAAACCTTATCCTTGTACACCCCGTATTGAACATACGCATCGTGACTCCTGCATGCTGCAGCGTCGACGGCGAGGGGTTGAGCCCGCATATCACATTACCGTATCGAGTTTAATTTTTAACCTCTGAGTGAGTCCTGAGTGCGACAAGTGGTTCTTCTACATGCGACGACAGTACAATGAGCGCTCATAGAAGAAGAAGACCCTGTCTACCGCTAGAGACCACTCGCGCCTCACCGCAACCTCGAGGTTGGCCGGTCTGAGATCTGAGGCTCTGCGCACCGTCCGTCCACTCATCCTGAGAGGGAACCCTCTTGTCCACTGGATGACAGTGTTGGGGAGCAGAAACGAGGGTGGTTTGTCTCGTCGCAACTGCGATGTCCTGAGTGGGGTGAAGTCAAGAGTCTGAGACGCCAGACGGGTGAGCACCTCATCCAAGACGTCTGCAGCACGGAAACATCAAGCCATGCCAGTGTGCTGGCAACTGTGACCCACGCGAAGGGTTAGGTCACCTATGGATCGATGATACACGCTCATACAGCAGCCTCCTGGCTGGTCCCCAATTGAACCACGCCGTCGTTCGACCAAACAGAGTCTGGAGGCGGCATTACCATAATCCTAGAGGGGATTCTCGCAGAATTTTTAGGGTCGAAAGTTTTGTAATGGGTCGAGCCACGACACGCACGAATGCACACACTACACACTGCACACAAAGAGCGATATCTGTGGCTAGGGCGCCTCACCGTGGCTGCTGATGATGCTCAAGAAGTACTTCGGCGCTGGAGTCAGAAATAAATACTACGACCTCTTTCTTAAATACATAGTGTGGTTGGACTATCGCCGAACCTCGATTAGGGGATATTCAGTTGTGCCGCTCTAAACATCAGCGCTACGGGCGATTGGCACACCCCACACAATATTGCTGTCCCTCAGGACAAGCCCTCTTGCATCTGAGACATGGCGGATAGCGTACTGATACGCGTCAATGTACGCTGACTTCCCGATGAAGTGCAAGACTCACCTGCGCTCGGCACCGTAGCGAAGGAAGGGGTCGGCGGTGACTTTGAGAGGAGCACATTGCCATTGTTAGTCCCCGGAATGCCTTGCCAGTGGCCAACCTCCTGTCTCGAGTCGCCTGAGTTGTCCTCTACTCAAATCACACCACCAGTCGATATGAGTATGTATATGTTAGGCTGTAGGGAGCACACTCACGATTTTTCTGGACGTGGGGAGCGATATGCGCCGCCCCAAAAAACCCTGAACCTGAACCACGCTGTGATTGCGAGTGCGACATGATCGACGCTTGTAAGGGGGGCGAATAAGCGGGTGGAGGTTGGTTATTGTTAGGATGACGAGGATTGTGCATGGTCTCGTTCCTCTGCATCATCGGCGGCGGCGGCGGTCCTGGGCGGGCAGTAGGTAGTTGAGGGATTGGGAATGTTGGGGATATGCGAACTGAATTGTGCGTGGGTTGGTACGCGGGAGTATGTGCAGATGGATATCGTGGAGGTGCGCTAGTGGCAGGCATAGGGTTAGGAGCGTCTCTGGGGACATGAGCTGGAAACGATCGCGGGAATCAATGTTGAGAAAAGTGCAAGGGAGTGTTGTGCGGACGTACATTCTGTAGGATAAACAGAACCTTGTATGTGAGTGCCAGTCGCATTTTGCGTGGGGTTTGCAGCCTTAGAGGATGCGAAGGGCTGAGGGAAAGAGGGTGGCTGAGACATCGGTAGAGCGGGATCAACGACTTGACTGACTTTGCGAGAGAGACTGGACAATATATATACAGTTTCCCCTGCTCGGTCTACCAAACGGGAGGGTACAGGGCGCGAGTGACGAGATATGTTTGCGCAGGAACTGGGGTTATCTGCTTTTGGAGTGGGATAGCGAAGTAAAGGTCATAGGACCTGAGCAGGCCACGCCAATGGGACTCGTAAACTACAGTAGGTTGATCATGTTGCACGTGATCAAGACCACGCACGATTATTCCTTCGAGTTTTTTGGGCGGAAGAAAATCAAAAATCAATACAGTCGGAACTGGTGCAACCACTCATCGATGTACGGGCAATCGCCAAGATGGCATTGGAGTTACGTTGGCTCCTGGGAATAATAAAATGAAGGGCGCTACGCCTGGACATTGTACCTCAACGTAACGATCAGAGTTCCACAGCGTCCTCTCGGACGGCTCATGTCAGTTTTTCCGCGGAGGGACAACGAGGCCGCGGTGCGGAATTATTTCCCCCACTCTCAAATCACGTGTAGTCTGCCGGCGATTGCAAATTAGATGTGGCACACGAGTGGGAGAGTCCCTCCGTTAGATAACATGAGTAAATGTATAGGGGGCGCGCGGCCAACCACCGGATGCCTCCAGACCGCGGAACAGATGGTAGGTAGGTGTGTCCTGAGAGAGAAGACATGACCGATAGGCCTGAGAACGGATCAGAACAGGAGAAATACAAATTCAGTATGCGAGTGGCAGTGATATTGACACGTTGCACCGAATGACCCCGCGATTTGAACGAGCGACCACGCAACACGTTGAACATGCAAAGTGCTTGATGCGGCGATGCTTCGACCTGAGGATATACTCTTGACCGTTGGGCGGGCCACGACCAGCGTCATGGACTGTAAGTTATGGATAGCTTCGGGAGCTCAGAAGCAGCGCGCGAGGCGAACTAGAAAGAACGGATAGTCTCAGTATCGCGCGTGTACGAGCGATGTCTGTATTGTATTTACCTAGAAAGAACGGATAGTCTTTCCAGGCGTAAGCGTGCTGAAAGTAAACGAGTGGTAAAGTAGGCTCACCTCAGTATCGCGCGTGTACGAGCGATGTCTGAGGTGCTAGGTACGAGGAAATGAAAGTACTTGTACTACGGAGTCGAAAGTGTAATACGTATGGCTGTCATACTAGTAGATATTCAGGGGGACAGGACAGGAACATGATATAGAAACTTTTAAAGTACCGGAGCGGATGCAAATACTCATCGCGCATTATCTGCGCTCGATCTCAACATGGACAACCTGCTGATTCTCATCTGGCAGGACGTGAGTGTCGCACGCCCGTGAACCTGATCGCTGAAGCTCCGTGGGAAGCGGAGACCTAGAAACGCTCCTTCAGCGGGAGTGGCTTCCACGATCATCCAGCGCCGATGCTTCTATGATCGGTTCAGGCCTGAAAAGGAATACAGTAAGGCATCACCGTACGGGAATAAGACAGAGGGCCGTCTTGAGCATGCCGAGAACAGTTGGGTCGCTGAGCGAACCGCATCATGTGGAGTTCAGACGGAACCTGACATGCTACGGGCGGAGACAAGACGGCAGAATAGAGCTGGTGATGAGGTAATGGGTCGTGTTCAAATATCGTGGGAATGCCGTGGACATACACGAAAGAACTGTAAGACAAACGTCCACGAGATCAGACAGGCAAGGAATTGACCTGGTAAATCTATGCACCGATAGGTGAAGGATACCACACCCGACTGAGAGAGTGTGTGTGGTAAGCGGGCGTAATGTCTTTGAAAAATAATTACGACAAGCCGAAGTTCCTGCAGAAGTCACCCCTAGCCATACAATGTCGGAGTTTGCATCGTCTTCTATCCCTGTGTTCCGATTCGAGATTTACACCCTAAAGGTACACACATCCGGAATTGGAAGCGCGCGAGGCAGCCGCAAGGCTCACCACTGCAGCGGCGAAAACCAAGACAGGGGCCATATGCAGGGACTGATGAGAGTTCTCCGGTCAAACCGCAGCTCTGCGGACGGGGAGCGGAAGAGCGCCATGGAGATAAGGCTCAAAAAAAACATAATGAGGCCAGAGGCTAGAGCCTCTGCGCGTGATAACCCAGTGGAAGGCACTATCTTTGATGTCGTTGCTGCGCCCCTTCAAGTTGCGGTACAGCTGATGTTGCTTCTCAGAGCCAGGCCTGACTTTGCCTCTCCCTTGGGCTTCGGTGATCGTCGATGTGCACATATTACGATTTTAGTAACAGAGCGTACGCATCCGAGTCGAGGCGACACGGGGTCACCGCGTGCACCTTGAATGTGTTGATATTAGAACTCGAAGAAACGCCTGGTCATAAGATTCATAAGGCAAACAACGAATCCCCGCCGTAATGAGATCGCACAATTGTAGGGAGGAATGTCAGTGCCCCTTTTGTCGGTTCCGTGGTGGGACACCCAGAAAGGGCGGTTTCTCCAGGGGAGGGAAGTCTTGGCAGAATAGGAGCGCGCTAGAATATTCAGAGACAATGGTGTGGCAGCAATAGTTACAGAGTGCGTCTCGAAGTGGCAGAGGAAGGGGTAGGGAGCAGCTCGCCATCCGGGAATGACCGCGGCCACGCCGCCACGGCGCACCTGGCGACCGGAGCGATGCCGCCGCGCGGTCAACACCTGGAGATCGTTTCGGGTCGGCGGTGAGGGCTCCAAATGATCTCGTTTGTGTCCTCGAACTCGTCTCACTGTAAGTTTGGACTGTAGTTGTTCAACTCTGCGCTCCGAAAATCAACTCCGAGTTTCCGCTTTCTCCGAAGACCTTGCCGAGGACCTTCCGAAGCCGCGTCAATGCATCACTCGTAGTGGCCGTTTTTCCGCATCCAGTCACGTCCCCAAAAAGGAAGGTGCCAAGAAAGTCACGTTTTTCCTGTCCTTACAAAACGGGCGTCCCCGAACAGCATTCGAGCTCAGTGAACTCTACTCTTAGTAAGCGCGAATAAAACACTTTTATTTTTAAAAATGCTACTTCCTTAATCGTACACTTTATCTTTAGTCATCAGACATAATCTCATATGTTTTTTTTAAGATGTTCACACCACTTAACAAGATAATAAATATATTTTTATTATCTAATTAGGCTACGTCTATTTTTTTTGTCTAAGTCGTACTATGCCGCGCAAACGGGGTGCGGGCGCGGTGAACGCGAGCGCACGGAGACGCGCCGGTCCTGCTGCTCGACACGGCTTGCCCTCGTGCGCCCATTCCCGCGCGAACGGGGCGCCACGGGATGGGGCGGCTTGCCCTCGCATGCCCCCTTTCCGCGCGAACGGGGTGGCGCGGACAAGAGGGAAGCGGGGGGGCGGGGGCCGCGTGCCCTCGCGTGCCTCCATCCCGCGCGAACGAGGCGGAAAGGGGAGGTGTCGGGGCGACGGGGAGAGGGGGCGGCATGCCCTCGCGCACCCCCCTTCCGCGCGAATGAGGAAGGGTGGTGGGTGGCGTGCCCTCGCGTGCCTTCATCCCGCGCGTACGGGGCGGGAAGGGGAGGTGTCGGGGGCGACGGGGGGAGGGGGCGGCATGCGCTTGCGCACCCCCCTTCCGCGCGAATGGGGAAGGATGGGGCCGGGGGTGGTATTCCCTCACGTGCCCCCTTCCCGCGCACCGGGGGGGCGCGGCCAATGGGGAAGGGTGGCGGCATGCCCCCTTCCTGCGCGTATGGGGCGGTGCGGCCAAAGGGGTGCCGGGGGGCGTCGTGCCCTCGTGCGCCCCTTCATGGGAAGGGAAGGGCCGGAGAGATAGGGAGGGCGGCGGCGGCGTGCCCTCGTACGCACCCCTACTGTGGGAATGGGCGGCGCGGCCAAGGGGGAAGGGGTGGGACCGAAGGCGAAGGGGCGGCGTGCCCTCGTGCGCACCCCTTCCACGCGAATGGAGAAGGGAGGCGCCGAGGGGAGAGACGGCGGCGTACCCTTGTGCCCACTCCTTCCGTGCGAATGGGAAGGGAGGTGCCGGGGAGAGAGGGAGAGGTGGGCGGCGCGGACAGGGGGCAGGGAGGACCGGGGGTGACCGCGAGAAGGGGCAGCGGCGTGCCCACGCGCGTCCCTTCCACACGGCACGGACATGGGGGAAAGGGAGGGGGGGACGGCGTGCCCTCGTGCGCCGCCTTTCCGCCCGAACGAGGTGGCGCGGACAGAGGGTAAGGGAGGGGGGGCGGCATGCCCCCCTTTCTACACGCGAAGGGGCGGTCAGTGCGGGGGAGGGAAAGAGGAGGGCGGGGACTTACCCTAGTGCGCCCCCTTTCTGCGCTCGAACGGGGCGGCGGTCAATGCGGGGGAAAGGGAAGACGAGGGAGGGGGCGACTTACCCCGGGCGCGATGAAGGGGAAGGGGTGGGGCTTTGGCCTGTCCTCTTGCGTCTTCTCTTCGACGCGAATGGGGCGGGCGACGGGGACGGAAGGAGGGAGGGAAGGGGAGAGGAGAGGAGAGGAGGGTGGAGAGTGGAGGGGGGGGGATGAGACGTCCTACCGTCTGCCGATTCTGTACGAATCGGGTGGCACGCACGCACAATAATGCGGGAATGGGGGGGAAAGTTGGGGTGGCGCACTCTGGCGCGCACACGGGACCCTGTGGCGGAAATAAAACGTGCCTGCCACGTACGACTGAAGCGCTGACGTGGCAGGCACGTGTTGCTTCCGCCACAGGGTCTCTTCCTCCCCCTCCATTCCCCCTACCCCATTCGCGTCGAAAAGGGAACGCAGGAGGGCAGGCCGACGCCCCTGCATCGCGCGCAGAGAGGGGCGCACGAGGGTAAGTCGCCCACCCACTCTTTCCCCCGCGTTGACCGCCGCCGCCCCCACAGCGGGCGCACGAGGGCATGTTGCCCCCGGCCCCTTCCTGTATGCGCGGAAAGGGGGCACGCGACCCCCTCCCTTCCCCATTTGCGCGGAAGGGGGCACGCGAGGCCGGCCACCCCCTCCCTTCCCCATTCGCGCAGGAAGGGGGCGCACGAGGGCACACCACCCCGCCTCTCCGCGTCGCTCCCGCTCCCGCTCTCTTCCCCTTCCCTCTTCGCGCCACCCCGTTCGCGCGGAAGGGGTGCACGCGGGCACGCCGCCCCCGGTACCCTTTCCCCCTTGGCCGCGCCGTCCCGTACGCGCAGGAAGGGGGCACGCGAAGGGCACGCGATCCCCGGCCCCACTCTTCCCCATTCGCGCGGAAGGGGGGTACGCGAGGGCATGTCGCCCCCTCTCCCCGTCGCCCCCGACACCTCGCCTCCTCCCTTGGGCCGCGCCACCCCATACGCGCGGGATGGAGGCACGCGAGGGCACGCTACCCCACCCTTCCCCATTCACGCGGAAGGGGGCGCACGAGGGCACGCCGCCCATCCCCATCCCCATCGCTCCCGGCCCCTCCCTTTTGGCCACGCCGCCCGTACGCGCGGAAATGGGGCACCCGAGCGCACACGCCACTCGTGCGGAAGGGGGTGCACGAGGGCACGACGCCCCCGGCCGCCCCGTACGCGCGGGTACGCCACACCCGGGCCCACCCTTCCTCATTCGCGCGGAAGGGGGCGCATCGAGTGCATGCCGCCCCGTACGCGCAGAGGGCACGCGGCCCCCGCTTCCCTCTTGTCCGCGCCACCCCGTTCGCGCGGAAAGGGGGCATGCGAGGGCAAGCCGCCCCATCCCGTGGCGCCCCGTTCGCGCGGGAATGGGCGCACGAGGGCAAGCCGTGTCGAGCAGCAGGACCGGCGCGTCTCCGTGCGCTCGCGTTCACCGCGCCCGCACCCCGTTTGCGCGGCATAGTACGACTTAGACAAAAAAAATAGACGTAGCCTAATTAGATAATAAAAATATATTTATTATCTTGTTAAGTGGTGTGAACATCTTAAAAAAAACATATGAGATTATGTCTGATGACTAAAGATAAAGTGTACGATTAAGGAAGTAGCATTTTTAAAAATAAAAGTGTTTTATTCAGCGCTTACTAAGAGTAGAGTTCACTGAGCTCGAATGCTGTTCGGGGACGCCCGTTTTGTAAGGACAGGAAAAACGTGACTTTCTTGGCACCTTCCTTTTTGGGGACGTGACTGGATGCGGAAAAACGGCCACTGTCGTAACTCCCGTTACCCTTGTCACGGGTCCGCGGGTTTCTGCGGGTAACTCTGCGGGTACAGATCGCCGGACCAGACGTTGCTGCGACGTGTCAGCATGTCCTAACAACCACCACGACATGCTCAGCAACTTGTCGACTGCGTTGTATTGGCCTCAAACAAGCTAAGTTTCCTTTTCCTTTTCCTTTTCCTGACTAACTGCATTACTTTTTTTCTTCTCTAGGTTTCAAAACAGGCCTCCACACGGCGCCTTGGCGCTACAACGGCGACACGGCGCCATGGCGCTGCGACAGCGACAGTAACATGGCGCTACAACACCAACGCAGCGGCGTGGCGCTACAACGACGACGCGGCAGCGTGACGCTACGACAGCGCCATGGCGCTTCGACAACGACTCAGCGCCATGACGCGGCGCCGCGACACCACGACACCAATGCGGCGCGCTGTTATACCGACGCCGCGCCCTGGCCCTACAACACCGACACCGTGCTCTGGCCCTACGACACCGACACCATGCATTGGGCCTGCGACACTGGCGTCGCGCCGTGGCGCTACGACACTGACGCTGGGGGCTGGGCTTGCGACACCGACGTCGCGCCGCGGCACTACGACACCGACCCCGCACGCTGGGCCTTCGATACCGACCGCGGCGCTGCGACACCGACACTGGGGGCTGGGCCTGCGACACCGACATCGCGCCGCGGCGGCACTACGACACCGACACCGCAAGCTGGGCCTGCGACACCGACACCGCACGCTAGGCCTGCGACACCGACGTCCACGCCGCGGCACTACGACACCGACGCTGGGGGCTGGACTGCGACACCAACATTGCGCCGCGGCACTACGACACCGACACCGCACGCTGGGCCTTCGATACCGACGTCACGCCGCGGCGCTACGACACCGACGCTGGGGGCTAGGCCTGCGACACCGACGTCGCGCCGTGGCACTACGACACCGACGCCGTGCCCTGGCCCTACGACGCCGACGCCATGCGCTGGGCCTGCAACACCGGCGTCGCGCTGCGGCGCTACGACATCGACGCTGGGGGCTGGACCTGCAACACCGACGTTGCGCCATGGCACTACGACACCGACACCGCACGCCGGGCCTGCGACACCGACGTCGCGCCGCGGGACTATGATACGACACCGCGCGCTGCGACACCGATGTCGTGCCGCGGCGCCATGACACCGACACCAACGGCAGCGAGGTCCGAGGGTTCAGAGAGGCATAGGGAGGCCTTTGTAGCTTACAAGTAGTACAAGGACTGTACATACGTTAACGAACAATAGGTACTTTTGAGCACTACTAGTATACCCGCCTGTGCAACCCCTGCGGGTTTTTCCATACCCGCCAAACCCCTTGAATACCCGCACCCCAACCCGTCAAAACCCGTACCCTTGTGGAGGGTCATGGGTTTAGGCGGGTAAGGGTACGGGTTGAAAATATTTACCCCGGGGTTACCCGTGCTATTCACTAGCCACCTGTCGATCCAACCAATCCAAGCCATGACTCGGAGGAGAACTTACCACAAACATCAAATACCTTTCGACTGCGAGGAGGCTATGAGCAACTTCTGAAGAATGACCCATTTGTGGTCAAGTTTGCTGGGATGGCTGGATGCTCACACATGGTCAACAACAACGCAGATATTAATGGCGCAACTGCAGCTGATATTGATAACCCTTTTGCGCCATTCACAAGCAAAATGGAGTGGGAGATTGCCCGATGGGCAAAGTTAAGGGGACCAGGCTCGACAGCTTTTACTGAACTGACGAGTATTGAAGGAGTGAGTTGAACCCCATTCATTAAAATACAGAACATAGACTCACCATGCTTCTAACGGATACAAAGGTGGCCAAAAAGCTCGGATTGTCCTTCAAAAATATGAGGGAGCTGGATAGAATCATTGATAAAAAGCTTCCAGGTCATCCTCTCTTTCAGCGTCACGAGGTCATGGCTGGTTCCAAAGTCTGCAAAGTTTATTACCGGGACGTAATTGAATGCATCAAATCCCTTTTCGGGGATCCAAACTTTGCGCTGTATCTCCACTTCGCCCCAGAGAAACATTATACCAATGATACCGAGGACACACAAATGTATCATGACATGCACACTGGAAAATGGTGGTGGTCTACACAGGTGAGTCCGGTGTTCCAAGTATTTGGGATTGAAATAAATGCCAGCATAGGTAGCGCTTGAACAGGAGCGTCTGGGTGCTACCATTGTACCGGTTTTGCTTTTGATGGACAAGACTTTACTTACCATGTTTCGAAACAAAAGTGCATATCCACTGTATATGACCATTGGCAATATTCTGAAAGAGATTCGTCGCAAACCCTCAATGCGTGCATATATACTCCTTGCCTATCTGCTGGCCACACATTTATACCATGTGTCTAACAAGGCCCAGCGTCGATGTCTTGTTTCAAATCTATACCATTCATGTATGCATAGGATCTTGGCACTGCTGGAGACCGCTGGAACAACCAGGGTTTACATGGCACGTAGCGATGGGCATCTCCATCAAATCCATCCCCTTTTCGCTGCCTTTATTGGTGATTATCCTGAGCAGATCCTTTCAACTGGTTCTATTTCAGGTCGATGTCCCACCTGTGATGTTGACCACAACAGACTTGGGGATTATGATTCACGAGACACAAATCATCTTTGGGATCTGTGCTCAATCCTGGATATAGTTGACAGTTTCCAACAGGACCCAGCTGGCTTTCTTCGCGCATGCGACTCGGCTGGGATGAAGCCCATTGTCGATCCATTTTGGAAAGACTTGCCATATGCCCACATCTTCCGTTCCATCACACCAGATATCCTGCATCAAATTTACCAGGGAATCGTTAAACACGTCATCCGTTGGATTACCAAAGTGGTTGGGGTAGCGGAGGTGGATGCAAGGTGTCGTCGTTTGCCGCCCAAACCACAACCTTCGTTCCTTTACTAAAGGAATCACTCACCCATGTTACTGGCCAGGAGCACAATCAAATGTGCCGAATCCTCCTCGCGCTTGTCATGGACATACCCCTCACTGGAGGATTGTCGAATGCATGTCTTGTCCGGGCAACCCAGGCACTTATGGACTTTGTGTTCATTGCACAGTACCCTATCCATACGGGTGAGATGCTGCAGCTCTTAGAGGACACATTATCACGATTTCATGAAAGCAAATCAATTTTTGTCGACCTTGGGATCCGTCGTCATTTTAACATTCCTAAGTTTCATTTTGCAAGCCACTATGTCGACCTCATCAAGCTTTACAGAACAACGGACAACTTCAATACCAAAACAACAGAGCGGCTTCACATCGATTTGGCGAAGGACGTGTATGCTGCGACTAATCACAAGGACAAATTTTCACAAATGACAACCTGGCTGGAGCGTAAAGAGAAGATCTATCAGCACAACCATCTTGTCCGATGGCAGCTTGAAGGCCCACCTCCAATTGTGGCAGCTCCCCGCAAATGGCTACCGCCTGGGCTCAAACTCGACTGCAAATTGCACATGTCAAAGCACCCATCTATTCAGAGTGTCTCTCTGGATACCATTGAGACAGAGTATGGTGCCAGTCATTTTCGTGTCGCGTTGCGACAATATGTTGTACTTTCTAATTGACCACACCTGACTACAGCACAAGTTGAGCGTGCACTTTGGGACGTTCATTTTCCATTCCGACACCTCCCAGTTTGGCACAGGATCAAGTACCTCCGCACTGAGCTCTACACCGGTCAAATTGAGACAGCAGACTCGATCCATGCCCAGCCTCAGAAGTCTGACACTCATGGTTGTCCTCAGGCTGTCCCTAGTCAATTTGACACAGCGCTCATTAATGACGGAACGGGAGGAGATGTTGGAGTAATTGGTAAGTCTTTTTGTGATCCCGATGGCAAGCTTATTGTGATACCAGGATCACAGGTCATCGGATCGGCCGCGTTCGTGTTATATTTAGCCTTCCTGAAAAGTCACAAACTCTGTTCCCGATGGGAAAAGCCATTCCAAATCACTTGGTGTATGTTGAATGGTACACAGGATTTACTCAGGATGCAGACACGGACAGTTTTTTATTCAAGATCTCACCCATGAAGGATAGAGTTGGCAGCGGGAGGATTTGCAGTATCATCCCAGTTGCAAATATCCGGCGGAGTGTCCACCTCATACCCAAATTTGGAGCAGTTGCACCACAGGCACTGTGACCGCAAATTAGGATGAATTTCATCCTATAAGTCATCCCATGTAAGGCTTAAACTACATCTTTCATAGGATTAATATCAGTAGGCCGCGCGTGATTATCAGCATCAAGTAGGATGATGGAATTAGGAGTAAGATCATTCTATATTTGTACAAAATCAACCTATCCAAAAATGACACACCGTACGCCAATTTTAGGATGAAAATCAGTAGAAATTATTGGATGAAATTCAGTAGCAATTATTGGATGAAATTCAGTATTGATTTCAACTGAAAATCAGTCAAAATCATCGGATGACTTTCAGCACTCCTTTTTAGGTTGATCCAATAAATGAAATTTCTATTTTCACTAAACTAATACACATAAAATGACTACATGCCATCGCCATCATCGTCGGCGTCACCGTCGTTCCTGCCTCCGTGCTGTTCCCGCCGCGTCACCGTCGTCGTTGGTGTTGTAGCGGTGGAGGTTGCGCGCTGTGTGGCGGTGTTGTAGCGGTGGGGGTTGCGCGCTGTGTGGCGGTGTTGTAGCGGTGGGGGTTGCGCGCTGTGTGGCGGTGTCATAGCGGTGGGGGTTGCGCACCGTGTGGCGGTGGCGTTGCGGCGGCTCTTGTGCGCTGTAAGGGGTGGTGGTGGCGGCGGACTTGTGCGTGGCGATGGGTTGGAGGCGGCGGCCACAGGCTTGTGTGCTGCAAAGTGGAGGCAGAGGCGGCCACAGGGACTTAGGTCTGTAACACAAAAACAAAAAACAAAAAAAAATGTATCTTTAATGGGCCGAAGCCCAGCAGCGGCAGGGGGGGAGGGGGGCAAGGGACAGGGGGGTGG
>JAKELI010000079.1:0-133613 GCA_021525025.1 Lactarius hengduanensis | reverse complement strand
GGTGGATTGGGGTGCGTCTCTACTACGCCGACGCCGTCCGGGACGTCTCCATCTATGTCAAACACGTCGATCCCGACGGTGCGCACCCCTCGCTCTATAATTTTCCGCGCGGCGTCTTCGGTAAGGTGCGGAGACTTCGTGTAGTCTTCTCTGCCCCAGTGCCGCGACCAACCCGTGCAGAACAGTAAGATGGTCTCTGGGCTGAGCTGTTCTGACTGGGATCCAATATCATCCCATGTGATTGCTCCATGAGGCTCCTTGCCGCGTACGTCGATCACGACGGCTGGCCCAACCAGCGTCGATAGGTCCACATCGGAGATTGTCGGGGCGCCTTCAAGGAAATGTATAGGCGCGTCAAGGTGCGTGCCGGTATGAGATCCAAGGATGAGTCGCGAGACGTTCGCTCCATCTTTGCGGAGGGAAAGCACCTGCTCGGAATTGAACCTCGGGTGACCGGTGCAGTAGCTGATGAGACCGCCCTCTGCGAGTAGATGGCTCAGGTCGATGACCCTTTTACGAGCGGGGGCCAACATGTTCGTTGGAACAGACAGACCGCTTTGAATACGGTGCTTTTGAACACGGATAGCGCCATCCGAAAATAGACTCAATGTCCTTTCTTTTACGTGTGACCTGGGCCCGATCCAGAACAACCCGCACAAAAAGGAGGGATAGACGGAGGGAAAGTTTTCGCTGGGGTTCATCGGGATGATTACCGGTACGGTACCTGCCGCGGCCAAGAGCGTATCAGGAGATAACGGACCGTCGGTAAGCTTGCAATGCCGCTATCCATCAAAAGGGTCTGCAATATTTTCTGTAAGGGACATCAGTATCAGCTTGAACAACACAAGGTTACATAGATCTATGAGGGAATTTCAGAGAGAAGATATTAGGCCTCTGAGTTAGAGGCGATGTCACACATGGACGTGGACATCGTAAGACATCAACTCCATGTCAGATACATCTCAATCTCGATACATCTATTACTCATCCCAAATTGTGGTATCAGGTACGTAGGCTCAAGAACGTGCTCACCAGGGTTATTTGGGAGATGGCTTGTGGGAATGGCCCTCACCCCGGCATTTGCATTGAACCCAGAGGGGCTACGGCCAGTGATCTCGATGCAAGCCACATGGCTTCCTTGACGAATCATCTAACCAATGTTAGCGTGTATAAATAGGTACTGGGGGGCTGTGATAGGATTCGGAAAGCAGTGGGGGCCTACAATGGAAATTATCAATCATTTGGAAGGTTCAGGGCACAGACCAATTCCAACAGAATGCGAAACCATCGAACGTGGGGAAAGAACAAAGTACCCTGAAATCTTGTCTTACGCATATTGTACGTTGATGTGGATCTAGCAACACAAAGCTAGGGAACCCAGTATCCTCTGAGTTCTGGGATCGCGTAAAAACTCTGGAAGCGTCATTTAGTGAAAGTGTCACAGAAGTAGCAAGGACCCACAGGTCACGAAAAGACTCCCCCCTCCTCGTGACTGCAGCCACGCAACAGCCCGAACTGGGGATCCATCGCATCCGGTGATTCTCAGGGGGAGCACGCTGACAATCACCTCCGTACCGGGTCCTGTGCCCAGGAGGCTGTCCAAGTTGGTCAGGTTCTCGACGATAAGCCCACCCGCGCCCAAAATCGTCCTATGGACGCCAAAGTCGGGCGCGCCGTCGCCGTCGCCGGCGCTGGGACCGACCATCGGGGACTGGTCGGGGCTCATCGTGTCCGTTCCGATGAGGCGCACGCCAAGAGCGACGAGGCGTTCCGCAACATCCGCCGCGAGCCACGGGTGGTCAAAGTAGCGGGTAGCGTCGTCCCAGTGACGGCTCCAGCCCGTGTGGAAGAGCACCGCTGTGCCGGGACGAATGCGGTCGGCCACTGGCTCGACGGAGTCCCAGGAGATACACTCGCGGTCTTTCTTGTGGGAGACGTCTAGGACAAGCGCGGGAAGTATGAATGCGCTTGGCAGGAGTTGATCGATGGTCGCGCCGTCCGCAATAAAGTGCGAGGGAGCATCGATATGCGTACCAACGTGCGATGAGCATGAGAGAGCGTGAACGGAGTAGCCATCTTTGTCGACGGAGCAGGACTGTTGGCTGGAGAAGGGTGGATCGCCCGGATAGACGGGGACGTTCCGGTCGAGGGGTTGAGTGAGGTCGATCAATATGGGTCCCATCAAGAAGGATTCCGCCACCAGACTAGCCTTTCTCATTTAAGTTAGCGCTACTGTTACTTCTGCTACGCCCCTCCTGTGACCCACTCGACCCTCCCTTCACATACATCTCTGCGTGCATTTTGGCAAACTTCTCCGCCGTACGACATTCTATGGCACGTGACTGCATCTGTGCTCTCTACAATGTTGCTCTTAGCCACCGTGACTGCTGATGCTGAATTAGACGCACTAGAGCAAACTCGGTTCCGCGATATATAAAACCCCATATTTCCTTGAATTCCGCGTCGGCCTTGTGAATCCCGTGCTTTGCGAGGCAATCACTCGCAGCGCGCTTAACCACCTGAAAGAAATTGTGCTCAGTTAATAAGAAACGAGAACAAAGTGGGCGCGACTGACTGCCTTGTTCGCCTTTTCGAGCTCCTTCGCTATGTCGAATGCCTTTCCCTTTCCCTTCGGATCTGGGAGTGACGGAACCTTGAATACATCATCTTGCACGGTCTTCGCACGCGACAGCAACTTAGGTCTGTTGGTATTGCCAATCACGCCGGCTGAAGGAATACGCGTCAGACCATCGCGCGCGTTCTGTTGCATCACGTCTTCTTTCCGTCGTTTCAGACGGGCAGAGGGAGAGTCATCGGCGTGACGCTTCCTGGCATACATCTGTGTAGGAGGAAAGCGAGGAGAGGGGTCATCGGGACGGGGCGGCCGTGGTTGTTGCTTAGGAGGTACGGTGAGGATGCGAGCGGCGCGGAGCTGTAGTGTCGGAAGCATATGGAGAGAACTTGAAGAGGATGGTGCAAAAACGTCCGCTTCCAGGAGTTGGCCATATATAAGAACGTCTGATGCGCCTTGACTGTCTGTGTGGAGGATTGTTTGCCTCCCTGAAAGCCTAGAGGAGCAACAAGTGCGCACCAGTGTCACCGAGCGCTACGCGGATACCGATGTCGGTGTGGCCAAGAGGGGACGTTATTGGGGCTGAGCAGAGCTGGTTCTCGAAATAGAGGCGACTGATGAACGCGGAAGGGTGGATATCTCTGTCATATGTCAGAGATGACGCTCTCTCCTTCCAGTGAGAACAACTCACACGTCGGCTTCAGCCATCTTGTCCAGTCGGACGGCGTCTACCCTAGTAGTGCCAGATAGCACTAGCGAGCGTCCACGCATGCTCTCCAGTGACAGTGCTAGAGGATTCTGGAGCAACCGAACGCTGGGGCTACGCGTGTTGTCGATGGGTACGGTGAAGGAGAAGCCCTCGAGAAGAAGTCGTGAATCTGGGACTGAGAGAGAGCCCCGAAAGAGGAGACGATGGCTTGGGGGAGCGAAGACATAGCTGGTGAGCTTAGCGGGTTCGTCTGACGCCATAGCGATCGATACACGCCGCAAGCACGCGGTGACCAACGCGTTATTTGTCCTTGTTGGGGAAACAACACGCCTTTGCCACGTCTTGTTGTGATTGTGGTCTTTCGGTCAACCTCGTTAATCTCTTTAAAAAGATGGTTGCGATTGGGAAGAGGGTGCACCACCCTCACAACAAATCATGTCCCCGTATAACTTGCTGCGCTCTGGTCCTGACCCCGACTCCCAGGACCCACAACCGGATATCACCCGCCGACCTTACGTCCGCCCGGAGTTGAAGCTCAACTTCACTCCCACCCCGAAGCATTGGGTTCTTACGTCCAAGGAAGACGATCTTGACATCAACGAAGAAGATGGCTATGTCCTATCCGCAAACGGTGACGGCTCTGGATCGGGGGTCTTCGTCCCGTGCGACGCCCTGTCCGGAATCAGTAATGCGCGTCCAGGACGCCTTCGCGCTAAACCCCAAATACTGCATCGCCGACGTGTCTCTGGCATTGCAATGGACAGTCCCACAACAGTAAGCCTCCTCTTTACTTCATCCACGTCCCATCAATCGCTAACCCCCCGACCCTTAAGCCCTCTCCGGCTCCCGCATCCGCCATCTGCTTCCTCCCACCCCATCCACTCCTGACACGGACTTCAGGACACTTTGCAACAGCGTGCGACTGCTTGACGCCTCGCCCATTACCAAGCCTAATGGTGGGGTTTTACTGGTCTCGCCTCCAATTGCGCCAGCGCTGTCCCGCACGCCTTCTACCCCCCGTCAGTTACGGCCCGTGCTTTACGTGAAGACGAGCTCTCCTGTTGGCACCAGTCCCCCGCCCCCTACACCCGCGCTACCCTCCCCGCAGTTCCGGCCCTCTGGGCGGCTGCCGAAGCGCCCGCCGATCCCAGTCTGGGCCCCCGAGTACTATCCCCGTGCTGTTGCCGTTTGATGCCGGATCATTGGCCTCTTTGTCCTGTCTCACGGCGCTCTCGTCATATATATTTCTATGTTGTACTTCTCTTGTACTCACTTTGTATCGATATTGCACCCGCGGCTCGCAGATCGGCACGTCGCGGGTTATCCCTCAACGTAGCTATTGTTGTTGCAGACCCCTCGAACTCTATATTGCGAGACTTTGATGACAGCGACCCCAGGACATTCATGACCATCCGGATATATGGGAGTCATTGCAAGGCTAACTTGATACGGTTATAATTATTTACGGGCCAATCGCAGACTGCCACAAAAGCAAAGAGACACGAAGCTAAACCAAGTTTTTGCATATGGGGGACCAAGCTCAAGAATTGTCGAAAAGTAGAACATGAGAAGTTGTGGGGATCAGAAAATTGGCGACGGCATACGACAGGAACCAAGACATCAACATCATACGGGTACAAAAGTAATAAGTAAGAAGACGTGAGGTCCATGCAA
Organism: Lactarius hengduanensis; assembly: GCA_021525025.1. NCBI lineage: Eukaryota > Fungi > Basidiomycota > Agaricomycetes > Russulales > Russulaceae > Lactarius > Lactarius hengduanensis. Next base: position 128,658 of record JAKELI010000079.1, on the reverse strand, counting down.
GGTTGTGAACGATGAGCGATTTAGACATGATGTGAGGGGGGGGGAGACAAAATAACAAGATGCTTTCGAGAACGTGAGTGAATTTTTCACCATTGCGCGTGGCGGATGCCCGTCGAACCTGTGATGACTGGCACGTTAGCGAATGCGACGCGGTGTGGTTGATGCAAGTAGGGATGCTGATGTGGGAATTGATGCTGCTGAGGGAGCGCACCCGCGAACGGAACCGACGCTTGGGGATACCCCGCGCGGGGAGGGTACCCGCGATACGGCGGCTGTCCAAACAGCATCACGGGCGCGGGCGCGTATGGCGGCAGGGGGGAGCCGGGGAACGGGTAGAACGCAGGCGGCGGGAACGTGAACGTGCCAACGGTCGCCGGGACAGCGAGCTGCACGCTCTGGACGGGGCCATGGCCGTGGCCGCGGCGCGGGGGCGCCGCAGAGGCCGCCGCTGGGGACGGCCCCTCGGCCCAACCGGACGCGCGCCGAGCGTGCTTGCTTTGCACCGCCGGCTTTCTCTTCGAGTCGCGCGGGGGCCGAGGCACGAGCGCGGCGAAGGACAGCTCTTCGCTGTCGGATGGCTCCGAGTCGTCTGTGGGGTTGCGTGGGCCGTCGGCGTGGGCGGGGTGGTCCTTCGCCTTCGCTGCAGGGTGCTCGGCGTCATCGGCTAGACGGATCCAGCCATCAGTGCCCTTCTGGAAGAGCTGCTTGACGGTTGCGTTGCTCAGACCGCCTTGTCGATTCTTCGTTGTGGGCGGGCTCGGATTGCCGTTTCCGTGTGCACTCGATGCCCTCGTTCGCCCTCGCGGGACGGCGGCTGAACGCAATCTGTCGACGATCTCCCGAGTTCGTGAGTGCTGCCTCATCAGACGGTCAGAGGACGTGACGAGGAAGTGCGGGATCTCTGCATCCTCCGACGGCGTCGACTCGGACACAAACTCGAGGTCGTAATCTTCTTTGTGGAGGTCTCCACCGGGTGGCAGAGAGCTGCATCGCGTGTGGGAGGACTCGGTGAGCAGTTCGTCGGATGTGGGAGGCGATCCGGATGAGTACGATATTAAAGGCGACGACGGAATGCGAGGAATGTGGAATTTGGGTGCAGTGCCTGTCAGCGAGTCGGACTTGTGGCAATTCAGATATGGCGCCAGTAACGTACCAGTGGCCCTGCCGTCATCTTCGGCGTTACCTGTGAATATGGGCGGGGGCTTGGGGGTGGCAGGGAGCGCTTCTGATGCCACCGATTGTTCCGAGTCGGTGAGGTCGATGACCTCCTGCGAAAAGCGGGAGGACTTCTTTCGCGGCGGATCGAGCTCGAGGTCGAGTATGGAAGTGATACTATCTGCTGGCGGCGGATCCGCGCTTATATCTGGGCGGAAGATCACTGCATCGCGAGGGGCGATTCTGTGACCGTCCAGGACAGAGGCGGTGTATTCGTTCCAAAGGTCTTCTGGCTTGTCGATGGGGGCCGAGTCGCCGAGTAGGAGTGAGACGCGTCGTGCTAGAACTGTAATGTCGCCCGCTGCTGCCACGTGGTGACCCGGCGTGGTAATCCCAACAGCGCGTTCGAGTTCGTCCACCATGTCCATGACCATCTTCGCACCGACCAGTCCATAGTTCAATTCCTGAACTCCGAGTTCTTCCGTGGCATTGCAACAAAGTGGCCCTCCGTCACCCTGACAGCTCCCGCAACACGACTTTGCTCCCCGGGCATTTTTGACAATGCGGAGCAACAACTCGTGCCAGTAGTGGGAGTTCCGCGCCGCTATTTCTGGTCGACGTGGCAGCCTGGACCGATGGGGTTCTCGGTCGATCCAGGATAAAGGGCATGGGGCCAGGCTGAGCGGTGTGTGCCACCAATCATCCGCAATTACCTCCCAGTCTGCATCATCAAAAGCAATAGAATCGTCCGGCATCAGATGAGATGGGGGGCTGCAGGATGACGGAGAAAGAGAAAGAGTGTCACCCAGTGAGCCCCAAAAGGAAAGGAGGTGCAGGTGGTGCTCACAAGGTTGGGTCATGCAGCCGAACAGCCGCCACCGGGAAAGGAGACAGTCAGGGCAGACGATGGCAACGATGGCGGCGATTATAGTCGGATGTTTAGGCGTGCATGTGTACGAGGGCAGGTGCCAACGAAGCGTTACCCACGTTGTGCTGGCCCCGGCTTGACTACTTACAGACCAACGCCGCGCGCTCATTCATCTTAACCGGTCTACGCCGGGCTCTCTTTTCACACACTCGTGGGTGGGACACTCTCCGATTGTAAACAATAAACAAAATTAAATGAGAGGTAATACAACTATTAGATTATTTCCTCGACGTGGATGCTGATCTCTTTCCTGACAAAGATCTCGATGACATCGATGCCTTCAGTGGGGTCCCTCTCCGGCACCCAGTTGTCGACCGAGAACGCATGCAAGATTGGAGAAGTTGGGCGCGAGATGGGGCTCGTGGGGCGCGAAGGAATGGGTGACGTGGAGTTTAGAGCACGAAGCCGACGGCTGACGTTTGAGAACATCGCGTGACACGTAGGCGGACTCGTGGGACACGGAATGGCGTTCGCTGACCGAAGAAGAGGGCTTGTGGGGCAAGACATCGGATATAAATGGTCGGAAGTTGAACAGCCATCGAAGCGGTTATAGAGTGGCCCTGACGCTGGAGAACGTGCTTGCCGCTCTTCAGTGTTCGGGGAAGTCATTTGCCAAAAGTGATGGTCTCCAGGCCCTGACAGAGGGCTGAGAGCCGGCGAGATCGGCGACGGGCTGCTAGGCCGTGAAAAAACTCTCGCAGGGGCATCATTTTGTTGGACAAGTGGTTGCATTGATAGCATGAACGTGTTGGGCAGTGGAGCGACGAGGGATGGTATGGCATTTTCTGGACTTTGAAGCGATTTCGAGTCATGCTCGGATGAAATCAACGAATCCTTATCGAGCGCGTCAGGAAGAGTAAATCCATCTTCCATAGGACGATTGTACGGCTGGGTTCTCGGGGAAAAGACGGGGGAGAGGGGTAGTGGGACGTTTGAAGCAGTGCATGGCGAGGAGTTGAAAAGGGGGATAAACTTTAGAGCTGAACGTGCAGCGGTGAGAAGAGGGGACTGGGGTCTTTCTATCGAAGAAGCCTCTTGAACGGCTGACGGGATATCACTATGGGCGCTGCCCGTGTCAGAGGTGTCATTCTCGTCGTAAGCGGGCTATAAAATGATGAGTGCATGGACGTAAAACGAAAACGCTATGAACTGACGGAGAGGCGTTTGGAAGGATCATAGCGTTGGGCATCCATGGCATTCATTTCGGGGTTACTGTATGCTTAAGAGCAGGAGGGTATGGGGTACATAGCATAGAAGGTGGGGCTTATATGAAGCCTGAGTTCGTGTTGTGGATGCTGAACGGAGCTCCAACCATGCCATAGCTAGCCACAGACACGGTCGAGGAAAAGCACGCTGCGGTTGCTTTGTGTCGCGAGGGCCGGTTGTGATCTATGAAGAAAAGGCCATACAGAGTAGTTCGAATGCCGCTAATAGAGTGGCATCCGGCTGTGATATAAGGCGAAGAGATGTAGGGATAGCCAGCAGCCCGAGATCAACGCCAAGCGACGATCGAGACATGCCAAAAGAGGTGAGCAAACAAGGTGTGGTATGGCCATTTGAGCTGACACAGCGTGCGGACATCTCGCATACAGTGCACAAATAGCGATAAGGACGATGATAGAATCTCTCTCATGAGCGATAGTCCACAAAGCGGCCCCGGAGATAGTGAAGATGCGGTCATCCTGACTGCGCGTCGTGTGAGGATTATTCGCTGTTGCCAGGGGAAACAAACCACACTCCCTTCGGTGCGTCTGAAGCTCACAATTATGCGTCACGCGCAGCTGACGACGGGCATTAGCGCGCGACGAGGAAAGTTCAAACGGACGAACGTTGAACCCTTCCTGGAGCGACTAAAGCTAGCGACCGTACCAAGCGTTGGCAGTTTCCTTTTTTTGCACACTTTTGCCCGGCTGTAGGCCCCTGGTAAAAATAAGGCTTCTTGTTCGTTCCCTGAATAGAAGGTGTCCATTGAGCTTGCCAAGAGCGGTTCCCGAGTTCGAGTCTGAAGCTGGAGGGGTTGACGGTTCATCGGCCCGATATCCGAATAGCTCGAATGCTTTTACGGCGCTTATGATGGTATTAAGTTACATTCAATGGGTCTTGCGGCCGCTCGTCACAGACTGCCTCCCTCTTTTACAAGCCTCTACCGTCTACTTTTGCGCACCTCTTCCGTGGCTGTTCTACACCACAAGGCAGCGACTCGCTATGTCAGAACCCTCTGGAAACCCACTTTCTACGAAGCTGGAACGGTCATTCTCAGACTCCAGGTTCCAACGCTGGCAACTGCGGAGAAGGCTCAACTCGAAAGGTGGTTGTGCCTATGGGAGTCAAGCGGTGTGTACCCAGGGAGTTCGTGCATTGAGTTGATCGTCAGACTCGTTTAGTGGACAGGACGCTTTCGTTGCTTTCCACATCTGCCCAATCCCGGGGTCTGGCACATAAACTCACACGTAATCTCGCTTTCCTAAATTTTGGGTTTCGTCGGTATCAAGAAAGCATCCGCAGTAACTCCACACGACCATGGGAACCACATCAGCAAGAATACAAACCTCCTCGCGATGCCCGTTCCTCCCAAATAAAAGCTGAAAAATTCGACAGTCAATGTTGGGGGGCGTTGGAAGAGACCGTGAGAATGGCCGAAGGAAAAAGTAGACTCTCGCTTGGCAGAATAGCGTTCCCACCGGCGAAGGGCCTAGTGCTTGTGGTTTGTGGTCAATCGCTTAAACTCTTTTCAAATATGATACCCATCAGCTTTGTTGAAGGATAGGAATCAATTAAAACTGCGCTTTTCTTGCGTGCCCTTCTCTTCCACGACCTCTTGCAGTCTATTTGGTGTGCCACATTGGCAAGCCCTCCACAAATGCTGGAGTTATCCGATGCGACATGCTAGTCAATTGTGGTTCAGAGCTCTTATATATATCTTTTGTTGCAGCCTACCTCGTTTTATATTCGAAAACGATCCAGACGCTCTATTTGCATCGCCCCTCGGTGCGTTCTACTATGTCTCTGGCTGCCCCAGATTCCCTTCTTGTCCCACCCGCCGCCAATGCCCGTCGCCGCCTTCACCGCCGTTCCAGCTGCTCGTCGATACCGCGCTCAGTAAGCGCTTGCAGCTCTGTCTGGGCCTTTGACTTGAGCAGCGAAGATTTACGTGTTCCAGCGGACCCCGGAGAGGTGGAAACGTACATGGCCCCTCTGTTCCGCGGACTCGAAACCGCGAAGCCCGTGTCTGCATCCCATCCCGACGGTTTCAATTCGAGAACAAAGTCACCTCCCTGTGACGATAGTTGCTCCGAGAACCTTTCGAACTACCACTTCGACATCGCTGGCTCGGACCATGATAGCTCAGAGCAACCGAACCCTTCCGAGATCAACCCCTCCCCTCCAGCACCTTCTCAACAAGTCCCGCCAGTCGTACCGAAGCCACAGTCGGATCGTCCAGTCCGACGGCAGCCTCTTCCCGCGCAGGCTCCACCTGTACCCGTGTTTCCTCGGCCTCTTGTGCTTGTGGAAGCGATCAAGCAAGACCCTCAGATTACTGGCACTCGACCGCTCAGGATCGACCGTTCGAAGAAGCGTCAAGAGCTAGGCGGTGGCGGCGGCGGCTCTCAACGGACACCACGAGCGGATGCCCCTTATGTGCGTCCACCTGCGCGGTCCATCCACAGGGCCGCCACGCAAGTCAACCTACGCGAAGCCTATAGGCGAGCTAGCCCGCACTCAGCAGACAGAGTGGGTCAAACTAGGCTTATTCCTGTCGCTCGACCTCCTCCTCTCGGACCGCTTCCCGAGATCCCCGATTCAAGTGTGAACAAGGTATTAACAGACACCCGCTGCTTGTTATGCCGCTTACTGAATTCCCTGCGTACTACAGGTAGTCCCCGTTGCCACACTATTTCCAACTGGCCTCATTCCCCTGCAACATGCGCAAGATAAATTCAGGCATGCTCATTGTCTGGATCGACTGCCGCCTCCGACGCAGAGCCAATCGGACATCGCCAACCCCCCGACGCCGTCTTCTGGCAATCGCAGCCCACGTACGCTTGGCTGGTCGTTCGGTCGTGCATTTAGGAAGCAGAAAGCCTGAGGGTGAAACAATCCGAGACGTTGGCGCGCCATTTCACAACAACAATATGTCCAGTATGTATACCAGCCCAAGTAGATTGACTTTTGGCCAAATGTAGCTTCATCCATGTACTCACAGAACATCTCACTGATATGTATTACTATGTCGTTCACCTCATGGAATAATTTCAGGGTCTAAGCGAAATGTGGATGACAAGCAACTGACCCTTCGCGTCTTAGTGAAAGCGTTATCATCACGCGATCTTTGGGAGACCTCACGACATTCGCACATGACCTAACGTCTGAGCCCTTCATTTTCGTGCAGTTTTCAAGTACAGAAGCAATGACTTCATACTTAGCGCATAGCATTAGCTCTGTACAAACCTCTAGCTTACACTGCTGCTATCGATGAGCTACATACAACTAGTCAGTTGATTGAGTCTATCGACTTCTTGTCCCATTGGAGGTCCATATTGGATATTAGCGAGGTAGGACCTGCGTTATCACAACGCTCGCACGATTAAAGTCGGTCGCACCACGCTTGCTCGGTGTTGCTGGCTTTTATGGTCGTGAGTGTGGGAATAAATATGTAGGACATCATCGTAGCCTCTTGCACGGCGTATAAGGTAGTCGATGTACCTAAATGGGAAACATGAGAAACCTGATTCGGGAACGCCGGAGAGCGATTGGCTCTAAATACAGTAGACACGGTGAGGCCTATCAAGGTTTCTTTTTTTTTTGGAAATCGATGGCTGAAACGGAGCAGCAGATATCGACGCATGCAGTTGGGATTTGGAAAGCACTACTTGTGAGCACGTGTCGTTTCTTTCCGCGTGCCGCCACCGCCAGAAATACGGCCAGCGCATCGTTTTTCTCTCAATAGTTCTCCTCTGTCATCCATTTCTAATAGTACCACCAAAAACACACATGCCTCGTATACTCAACGACCCAAATCAGACCGTTTGTCCGGATTTCGACGGCCCCAAGTGGGAGTTCCTACGGCGATGCATTATCAACGCTCACCCTGGGGCAAATCCCCTCACCGCAGAGGAGGCCGCCTGTCAGTTGAGAGGGGCATGGACCAAGGACAATGACGCAAGAATTGCTGCTTGGAATGCCCAACTCGAGCAAGACCGGGCGGAGCAGGACAAGCGGGACAGGCAGGCTGGCGAATTGAACGAGGTCCGACGCGTGCAGCTCGAAAAGGAGGCAGAGGAACAGCGCAGAGAGGCCGAAAAGAAAAAACCAAGGCTCAACCCATTCGACCCTACCCGTCGCGTCAGTGATTGGATCGTACCGCGGCCGGCCTCTTATGCCCTGGATAAAATAAATAATCTCGAGTACGTCGAGCTTGACTACTTCACAGATCGGAGGCCATCGAAGAATATCCGAAACGACGAAGACTTGAGCTGGGAGGAAATGCTGGAGGCCAAGAATACGATGCTTCATTTCATGACGCAATCTGGTCTCTGGCCCACAGCTCACTCCGAGTCCCTGAAAGCTTTCTTTGTCGCGCTCGAGCAGCACCCCAGGAAGTTTCGGGTGAATGGAAAAAAGGTCCTACTGGTTTATCAAAGTCGCGTCAGACGCGAATGGTTTGACGCCCTCGCGTGTAATGAGGGCTTCAACATCGGCCTCATCGGGGACGACCTTGTTCAGAATATAGCCAACGAGGTCAGCGACAAGATCTGGGAAAGAGAAATGGACAAGGTACGCACCCACGCGGCCCAGATCAAGCTCGCGCTAACGCTAACTTGATTCCATTTCTTCTGCTACCTCACAATGCTGTCTCACCCCTTGCATGCTTTTCACCGTCGCGCTACCCCACTCTTGCTATTTCTGCTTTATCCGCGCACCTATCCGTCAATGCACTAGATTCGCAGAATAACACAAGCTGCTGTCGAGATCTCCTCGACTCGACCCCCGTCCAAGCTTCACCACGAGTGGGACCATGAGGCCCGCGAACGCACCCGCTCGCCCTCCCTATCCCGGGTCGAGCCCTCGAGAAAGCGCCTCCGGTCGCGCAGCCCAGTCATGTCCTGCAACACGGAACTTAGTCGTCCATAACACTCCGCTGCGGCCATGGTCACGAGATGTGCAAGAGGTCCGCGAATGTTGCTAGTGTTGCTACTGTAGTGGTTGTGGCCAATCTTTGATCCGTCTCACCAAATAGAGTTTGGAGGCCAGTTTAATCAAACTCTTATGGAGGAGTGTCATCGATCACCCGGTTTTCTCCCTGATTATTGCTCTATCAGACTGGCACTTTGGCGCGGCTTTGACTTCCGAATCAATCTGGCTTGTGCCGTATGTGAATGGTGTTATTCTATTATCTGTGTGCGGAGACCGTGTTGTTTTCAACAAAACCCCCCTCGAGTTGGCAGGGATCACGGGTTCCCATGCTCACGATTACATCTCTTCAGCGACAATATTTGTGGCCCTGCCCACGACATCTCCTAGCTTACACTCCGTTGCTTTGAGAACAACAATCAGAGGCTCTTCCTAGTTGGGCATTTGCTGCCACGGCATTGATGACTTGTGGAGCTATTACATTTGGGTTGCATGTGACGCGGCCTCAAACCAAGAACCTGTTTCTTATCCACGTGTAATGGGACGGTAGAAGATGGTAGGATTATATGGACAGTCTTTGCAACTCCCATCATTGCTGACTGAGCTTCAAGTGTCCGTAGCACAGAGTGACAACCACACACTAAGAGATGAGGGGAAGAGGCAACACGGCGCTGTTACAAGAGAGTCTGTGGCTACAGCAGAGAGGATAAAGTAGTGTCTGTGACATTCGAAATAAAAGACGGAATAAAGGCCTAGTGAGTACAAATGAGAAGGCAAGGCGACGACAGTGGCCACGATGAAGCATGAAGCACACAAAGAGGAGAATGGTCTCGAGCGCTGTTGTCCTCCTTCGTCTTAGTCTTAGTTTCTGTATTTTTTAATTGTAGACGCGCGTGTCCGTATTGGGAAAACATTATTTATTTATTTGAGACCTTTGAGCAATGCGTGAAGCCCAATCTCATTACAGTAACTACTGCGTATCTGCCGGCCTATGTGTCTATGTGGGTCTCTGTCACGCAGTCAGTGCAATGGCAAGGACGAGGATCGTACCTCCACCCCTACGTCATCCCGGGAATCGCTCTGTCCAAATGTCTGGCTTGGGTTGCGAACTCGCGAAGCATCACAAATAATCACGCGGGCCTTCGCGTGGCGTGCAACTTCGTACAGACGTCCACATAGGTCTGGGATATGTTGTTCTTAAATTTCTAAGGCCGCGTGCAGATGCAGCGCACTAGGCAATGTGAAAGGTGAACCGCCCCTGCTCGACAGTGACTAGTACTAGTGACTGGTGACGCAAGGGATTGTGCACATTTCCGCGCATCGCGAGGCTTTGGAGGCCCAATCGTACCTGCTGGGAATGCGTTTCTCTTGAGCCGCTAAGGGCGCGCGCGAGTGCGGCCCTCTCGGGAATGCGGACAAGGGACTGCTCTGAGCCATGCTGAGATCTGAGGTCCAGGGAAGTTCCTGGTTTTGTAAATACAGGATATATTTAGATATGAAGATATAAATCCAGGGCGTTGAAGCGGAGACCAGGGAGCAACTGAGCAAGGTCGCAAACCCGAAGCTACTGCGAGTGTATCGCACACCACGAGAAAGGTCCGCTTCGACGACGCGCACACGGACAGTCCGTCGTACTTGATGATGTACCCGAGCCCGTACCCGTTTGGAGAGAAGGCTCCGGAACCAAATGAGCGCAGCGCCTGATTCCCACAGTTCAACATGGACAACACTATCGACTCGGATGTGCCAAGCGTCGCCCATCCCGGAAGATCTCTGGAAGCGCCGGCGTGCCAAATGAGCTGGCGTTAATGTCCGAGCTGGTATTGAGCTCGGGCTGGAGGAGGCAGTAGAGAACGCTGAGGTGTCTAGCAGACGGTATCAGGGTCCACGAGCACCAGTTCTGGCCCAGGCCCTTCGAATATTCCCTCATAGGCTCAACATTCCTCTTACATGCACGGCGAACCACAGGGATCTTTTCCTGCGCCGTCGCTTCCGAAAAAAAAGGCTCACAGGAAAAGGTCAAGGTCAGCTGTCCTTCGTACATCAACAGTAAACTCGCGTGGTCGAGTCGCATGCATCATGCACGCCGTCGCAGGTGTCACAAATGCTTCCGTGGGTGGCCATGATTGTTCTTGTCGCCTGAGTGGGCTGCCGACATCCGCGCAATTGTGGCGCATTCGCATACGCTTGTACCCTGACCAACAGTCGTTGTTCCAGAAATTGGATGGACGCCAGGGGGGCTGCAAAATGCTGTTGCTGACACTACATGTCACCATCATTCTTAGAGAGCGTCGCGGGCGCTCACACGCATGTGACACTGTCAGCGGCACTAATGCTTTGCACTTCCTCCCCTTTCAGTTCCACACCGGACGCTGAGGTTGGTAAAAATTCATGTCGAGATCGTTCATGCAAATTGTTATGTGCAGTTGCTCGGCGCCGGATCACGCGATCACGGGTCTCTCACGCTGGGCTCAACCCAACTCATCACTTGGGCTCGCAAAGCTCATAAAAGTCGGAAGGTGGGTCGGATATACAATGGAAATAAATGCAGAACTCAGTGCCAGTGACTGATACGTGATAGTTGAGATAGCCTCATGGCCATTGTAGCCGACATCCAGTCAACTTGCTCTTGATCTCAAAGTGTCGACATGTGCTATTGCCTCTCGAGTCTCAACGAAAGAGCCATCACGATTTCCGTATCTAGGTGCAGTTGGCGATCGTCAGGAATCGGGCATAACTTTGGTTTGAGGGTCTAATGGTTAGCACCCAATCCTATCCTAACCTAGGCGGATCCTAAATAACTCCGAATAGATGGATAGGAAAATGCAAGGGAAAATGTAATATGTAGGCTTATGGGAAGTCACCCGTTATACGAGGCACCTTTTGGACACAATGTAACACTGACATCCTGACCATACCGGATGAAGGAGGCGAGGGCTAGGAAACTTGCCGATTTGGTTTTTATCATTATTTTGATCTCGACATTTTCGTGCATGCAGTGAAGCTTAAATTAGAATTTTTCGATTAGTCTCTTGTCTCGCTCCCCATTATAGGTGTGTTGCCATAAACTTTCCTTCTGATGCGGCGGTGGGTTGCACACAGTAGGGGTACAGCAACTCCCATTTAGGGTGTGCCGCACCCTCGCACCTTCCAAATGTCTCACTCTATTGCTCCTTGGGCCGACTCGCCCGAACCACGGTTCCTCCACAAATAGGATATCATCCGAATTGTTGGTTTCGAGGGTATGCGTCGCCTAATTACGCATGCAGGGACTTAGGTGTTATAAGTAGATGCCAGCACTCACGGATGGGGTATGGATAGCTTCCCGCATGGATTTGGGGCTTCAAATCGTCTTCAAACTTCAAATTTTTGGTCGAGAGATCTCGCTTGTGATGACCAAGCACGGTAACTACAAGACGCTTGCTTCAAACTGAAGAGGCCCCCCCCCTTTTCAAACCTGTGCAAATCCAAATTTAAACAGGTTCACTGTCGGAGTTATGATTAGTCAAATCTGGCTGATCTGGCTGATGGCATGAAGCCACGAGCATACAATATCCAATTCACCATCACTGACTGTGTTTCCTACGGGAAGTTGTCCTGAGGCTTGGTATGCCGGCCCACTGACGTTGCTCGGGAGTATCCATATGGGGGTTTGTGTAGCTTCTGCCCTTGGGTGTTACTGGCTCATACCCGATGGCGTCCTTCACCGCCTCCGCCTCGTCCGTGGCTTTTTTTGCATGTGTTTTGAGTCAGCTGTTCCGCCATTCTCTTGGTGCCATGGCTGCAACTACTTGTTCTCGTTCCTTCTTTGTTGTCTATGGTCTGGCTAAGACCCTTTTCTCGGCCCCGCCGCCGGTTGCTGCAGCTGTGTGAAGAGGAGTATTAGGTCTATTGTATACAGTACCCGCTGAGCCTGGTGGGTGCCAACTCCTGTGGCAACTTTCCCAACCCAGCTCACTTGCTCGTGTGTTCATGAATTGCACTGCCAAGCCAGTTTGCTATCTCAGGCCGGCATATGTGGCTCAGCTCAGCTGGCTCAGACATGTGTTGAACCGAGCCATGGTGGCATGAACTAATAATGGTACCGTTGCTAGTGTCGCCACGATTCGACGCACAGCCATCAGAATTACTCAGGTCGAGCGTATAAAGACGAGAGCAGTTGAGGAAGAAGAGAACAACGACAAAGATATCCGCCATGAAATCTACTCTCATCCTCACCGCGACCTTTCTTCTCGCCGCCGCCGCCGCACACGGTAGTGTGGTCAAGGTCAAGTCCAGCTCCGCGCAGAACCCCTCGGGCGTTGCGTCTGTCTCTTCTAGTGCGAGCTACGCCTCTGGCACTCCCGGTAAGCAATGCGAGTCGCGCTCCACAGGCGTACACACGCTGAATATAATGTGGCATTCCATCAGGCATCTCGACAGGCTCCGCGCAGAACCCCTCGGGCGCTGCGTCTGTCTCTTATAGTGCGAGCTACGCCTCTGGCACTCCCGGTAAGCAACGCGAGTCGCGCTCCACAGGCGTACACACGTTGAGTATAATGTGGCATCCCATCAGGCATCTCGTCAGGCATCCCATCAGGCATCCCGTCGGGCGCCCCGTCAGGCTTGCCCACCGGCACGCCCCTCGCGTCGACGTTTACGCCCAAGGCGACGTACACTACGGGCACCGTATCCGCCTGAGGAAGTGGAGTTGTTACGCTCCAATACGTATGACTCGGTTTTCGTCTCTTCCCTCTTCTCGAACGTTCGCGGGACTCGGCCCAACATGTTGACTCGACGCTTTGTATGACTCGGCCATTCTCGTAGTTCTCGTATTAGAAATTCGGAGGGCCCTTCGGGCCCTCCTCAATTCTATTGTCGCGCTTTAGCCTTGCATTGGTCATCTTCATGAGAAAATTTGCCTCACATAAAAATTTCACAGCGCAGTAATGTACGCAAGTAAGGCGAACATTTGGTCAGACAGCAGAGAGTCACACAACATCGCGGTCGTGCTAAGCAGACCTTCTTTCGATCACATTTCGCTGCCGTCGCCACTGGCAGCCCCGCGCACCCTCGACGGTGATGACTGTAGGGACAGCAATGGAACCACCTACCGGCGTCACCTGTCGCGCGCGTCCCCGATGACTACGACGAGAGGGACTGCAAAGTGGGCAGGGCACATCGCCGTGGCTACACTAAGCTGTGGTACGCACTGCGAGGCGCCAGAAGCGTGTGTCGCTACCCGTGCCCAGGCTTACTATCTGAACTTTGCGCCCGCCAGCAAGACGGAACCAGGCCTCCAGAAGGTCATCGATCCCCCGTGAGCGGAGGTAAGTACCTATGTTTATCAAAGGGGGGCGAGTCTGTTAGAGGTGTGCACGAGGGACCAGGGCAGCGATGTAAGGATCAACGAGATAGCCTTTCTGAACAGCAGAGAGACGTGCGATGGCGGCGTCATTGTCAGTGGCACGGATGGGAGCATCATTGTCAGCCATGGTTACTATCAAGATAAAAGGCGCGGGTCGGTTCAGGTCAGGCAAAAGTAAGCAATGACTTCATAATGTTAGCGCATAGTATTGGCTCTTTACGGGTCTCCATAAAGTGCTACCGAATCATAGTAGTACCAATGATTTACGTAAAATCCCATGCAGCGAGACGAGAAGGGAAATAAGTAACAATATGCGAACGAACGGGCCAAAGAAAGTGAGGGGAAAAAAGGGAGGATATAGGATTCGTTATCGAGTCGTACAACAAGCTAGTGACACAAGACATGAAACTGAATATGCAAGCAAACCCGCGTTACAACAGTTGGGTTGAGTCTATCAGAGTCCATCGTCTTCTCAGCGATCCGTGCACATCAAACCGGAGCCCTTCAACAAGGTAGCGAAATACGACCACGCTTTCGGATTGTCAACCGCGAGATCGTCCAGGATTTCCACCAAACCGTTAAACCCATCCACGAACTCGGCGCGGCTGCACAAGTCCTTCTCCCGGACGCGAACAAAGAGGTCGCTCAGCAGCTCCACATCTGGGTCCTTCATCTCGATGGATTTCATGACCAAGGCGTCCACAAGCCGGTGTCGATGTTCGGTCGGAAGGCTGGAAAAGTATGACTCGGCCTCCTCGAGTCTGCGGATGTCGAAGAATTCCTTGACATCCTCGGCAATCTTCGCCTTGGCCTCATCATCCGAGATCGCAGCCGGAGCGGATGTGTCACCCTCTCCCGCTGCTTCGTCCGCTTCCGACGCAGCAGGTGTAGATGGGTTCGACTCTTCTCCTACATGCTTAGTTCGCGGGGATAACTGGAGGTTCCGTCGCTGCTGAGGGGGCTCAGGAGGGCCGCCGACACCAAGATCCACACTAGGTTTGCGGTTAGGACGGCTACTCTTTGACGTAGGAGGATCCACGGTAACGTCCGAGCTATGGAGCATCGAGAACATGTTCGAGCTTGACGCTGTTCGTGATATTGGCGAATCACGGCTCTCGGGGTCGCCCTTCTTGCTACTGAAGACACTGGTTGGAGCAAAGGACATTGGCGCAACCTTGTTGATTTTTCCGAATTGTGAGAGATCTCCCGCCTTGGGTTGTGCACGGGCAGCGCTGGCGCCAGCGACAGACCACCCATCAGGGTGTGGTACATCCGCTACCTCGCGGTTGCCACCGCGACGAGATCCGCCACGCGACATGCTGGCATTAATATTCTGCCGCAAGATGGTGTCTATTTTTTGCGCAAGCGTCTCTTTGGCAGCCTATACAAAAATCATCAGTCACGAGCGTCTCATGGTCTTGGTGAGGACCTACGGATTCATGAACTTGAGCAATCGTCGTAGGAGTAGCAACGGCATTACGAGGAATCCATTTACGTTCACGGAGATCGATAACGTCCTAGGTAGTAGGCGCATCAATCAATATATCGTCGTACAAGGAAAAGGTGCACAAACTTGGAGCACAAACACCATGCGCGCATTGACGTTTTTGTTTTTCGTCAAATCCCGCATACGCGAGAAGTATACGTCGAGGTGCGCTCGGGCTTTGGGTGTATCAAGCAGGCTACCAACTGTAGTCAGGAGCTTGCAAAAGCTCTCTATTTCGTCTTCCTCGGGGTTTTCTACGTTTCCAAGGAGTTTCTTAATGCACTCGTGCATGATACGCTCCGTCAGCATCTGCAGCTTGAAGAGCTCGCCGATGAAACGGACGAGGCCCAATCCGCGACGTCTTGCCAGTGCCTTGGCCGCAGCAGAATAGTCGTCCGAGTACAATTCAGACTCATCGCCTCCCTTGGTTATCTCACCGGCTTTCTTGGTGCCTTGGACCTGCGCCACGGCGACCCAACCACGCTCGAAGTCCTCCTGACAGCGATTGAGCAAGTACTTTCTGAACAAATCACCGCCTGCGGATGACTTGCCCTCTGAATTCTTGATACCGTCGTCCTGAACCTTTGGGCTAATTTGTTCCATCATCTTGCGACATAGACGTGCACATATCTCGGAAAACATCTCTCCATCCGTCGCCTTCTCGAAAACAAGCTTGATGACCTGGATAAGCGTGCGACCGTCCTTTTCCTTCTCCGACTTGTTCGCCCATGCGACGATCTCATCTGAGATAGAGTCGAAGCGCTCTATGGTGAGCTCATTCAGCAGTGCCTTGACTTTGCGCTCAACGACTATGGGTGATTCGCTGCCGAGGCTAGAATCGTCACGACGCGTGCTCACAGCCACCCAGAGGTTTGCGGATACCTTAAGGAGAGTGACGTGTTCCATGGGAGGGGTGAAGTAGCATTGTGAAGTAACAGGGGAAATGTAATCAAGTTAGCGCGAGCTGCGATCTGGGCCACATGGGTGCGCACCTGGTCCACTTCGCCTTCCCAGATCCTGACGTTGACCTCGTCGGCTATATTCCGAACGAGGTCGTCCTCAATGAGCCCGATGTTGAAGCCTCCGTCACGCGCGAGCGCATCGAACCATTCGCGTCTGACCCGACTTTGATACACCAGTAGGACCTTCTTTCCATTCACTCGCAACCTCCTGGGGTGCCGCTCGAGTGCGACAAAAAAAGCTTTCAGGGACTCGGAGTGAGCCGTGGGCCAGAGTCCAGATTGCGCTATGAAATGAAGCATCGTATTCTTGGCCTCCAGCATTTCCTCCCAGCTCAAGTCTTCGTCATTTCGAATATTCTTTGATGGCCTCAGATCTGTGAAGTAGTCAAGCTCGACGTACTCGAGATTATTTATTTTAGCCAGGGCATAAGAGGCCGGCCGCGGTACGATCCAATCACTGACGCGACGGGTAGGGTCGAATGGGTTGAGCCTTGGTTTTTTCTTTTCGGCCTCTCTGCGCTGTTCCTCTGCCTCCTTTTCGAGTTGCGCGCGTCGGGCCTCGTTCACTTCGTAGGCCTGCCGGTCCCGATTGTCCTGCTCCGCCCGGTCTTGCTCGAGTTGGGCATTCCAAGCAGCGACACTAGTGTCATAGCCCCGGGTCCATAGTTCTCTCAACTGACGGGCGGCCTCCTCTGCTATGAAGGGAATATTCCCGTGGTGAGCGAAAACGCAATGCCGTATGAATTCCCACTCGGGTCCTTCAAAATTCGGACAAACCATCTGAGTTGGGTCGTCGATTATGCGAGGCATGTGTGTAAGATGTAAATAGATGAGGGAGAACTACTATTGAGGGATAATGAAGCTCTTTGGACCGATGCGCTGGTGGCCGTATTTTGGCAGGAGTGGCGACACGGGACTCGGGGGAGATGACACGTGCCCCACCAGTCGAACGTTGGTGCAGAAAGGTGAGGAAAAAGGAATACTTGGATCCGGCGGCGACACATCCCCGGTGGCTTGTTTGCGCGCGCAACGTCCACGTCTCAAGCAAGCTCGATCAATGCCCAAGGTTCGTGCTCTGTCTCATATCCCGATTGAAAACCTAAAATTATATAGGGACCAGAGCCTCCCTGTCAAGCTGAAGGTAAGTTGTGGTGCTACCATCGTAATTCCCGGATTACTCTGATCTCGTTTCACATACTTTTCCAGCATGCGCTCTCCAGACGTGTTTGTCCAAAAATACATACTCTCCAGAAAAGTGCGCGGAGAATATGCGTAATCTATACAAATGCTGTCAGGCCCTGTACGATGTGACGGAGGACAGAGGCGAGTCGTCTGCCTGTCCTATGCCGAGCGTGGTGCGCCGGTGGCTAAATGCGCACCCCGGGTCCGAGTAGTGAGATATATGATACCATTGTCGCGACGTTAACACTGTACAGTTGTGTACATTATCACGCGTGCTACTACGCCCACATCGCCTTGAACTTGACGTTAAACTCGTTGGTAATTTTGTTGACAATCTCGTAAACCCTCCAGTCCCTGTCGGGTACGCCTCGCGGTCTCTTGAAAGCAGCCGGATCGCGATCTGCCTCGCCTCCTTCGCCGTCGCTACCACCTGCCTCCTCTTCCTCCCCCCGCCCGGTTGGGTCGAGAGAATGATACCCGCTGTCCCCTGCATCCACTGTGTCGTCATCCCGTTCCGCAGCCCGGACTAGCACAGAGTCCCTCGACGTCTTCAGCAGCAGACTTTCGAGATCGCCTCGGATGGTGTCCAAGACGAGCTGGAACGTCTCGAGGTCGTACCACACATCGCCGCGACGGATTCCATTCATGTTCACGAGCGCGTCCACCTGTCCATGCACGAAGAAGTCGTACAAGTAGGCGTTGAGGGGCAGCTCGGGATCGAGGATGCTCTCGACGGTCGGGATTGAGTGCTCGTTAAGGTGGACCCCGCGCCGCACGGTGCGCACGAGCTCTCCAACACCGCCAAAGGCGTCGCCGTGGCCCGACGTAGCGACGAACAGCGACCGCGCTTTGGGTCGTACCGCCGTCTGGGAAAGGTGAGCGAATAGGGCCGTCTGAGGGCACGGCGACATGTCAGAGGGTCCGAAGGTTATTCCGCTAAGCGGTAGCCGATCGTCGGGCCCCAGTTCGTTTGCGTGCTGCGACGAGAATGCCAGCGCGTATGCGCTAAAAATTCCCAGAGTTTCCTTTTGGTGTCCGATTAGGAATGCCCGAGCTTCTGGGTGTAGAGGCGGCAACACCACGCGGGAAGGACCCTTTTGTATGAGGTCGCGGACGTTGCTGGCGCTCGCATAAACCTGAGGCAGGTACTTGCGACCAAAGATGTGGCACAGGAGGACCACGAGATCTCGCTCTGCCTGAAAGGTGTCGGGTTGGGAGCAAATGCCGTGGATAACGCCACTCTGAAGAAGTGCGGTTGTGGCGAGGTTGCCTGGCTCCGTGTAATAGAGATGGGCGGCTATCCCAAACAAATTGATGGGTTTTCCCGCTTGATCCAGAAGATGGGCGCGACGCAGGTAATCAATGCTAAACCGGAGGTGATGCAGAAGCTGGCTTTTCCCAACATCGGAGCCGAAACTGATGTGAGGAAGCCGAAGGATGCTACGGATCGCATCGACAGCGTAGGGAGCATAGTTCGAACCATCCAAGAGGTCGAACAAACGCAACACCATGGTCGACGAAAGTGGGAAAGTTCCAGTTAGACGCGGCAGCCTTGAGAGAAGGATTCGGTAGATGCGGTCCAACGAAATTCCATAGAAGATCACTCGACCCAGCAGGTCAAATCCACGACGACCAGCTCGTCCAGCACATTGACGGAACTGTGCACTGGGTGAGACTTGGCACTGCCACGCGAGCAGAGGACTAACCGTGAGCGCCGTTAAAAATGGAGAATCCCCGCAAAAAACAGACGCCTTTGTTGGCGCGTTTATCCCCAGTGCCAGTGTACCTACGATGCATGAACAGATCATTGCCTCGCCACGTCTTACTCAACGTGCAAACATACCTGTCGCGATGACTACTCGAAGGAAGCCAACACGAAAAAGCCTGATGGTCTGTCAACATCTTAGTCGACAAGCAAAAGAAAGATGCACACCTCTCTACAAGAACACGATAGGCCTTGTTCAAACCACTATGGTGAACGGCAACCCCTCGCCTTAAAGCCCTGACGAGGGACTCGGGAGTTGAGGTCCAACGGCTCAGTTCGGTGATGTCCTTGAGAAGCTCCTCCTTCGGGTATGCGGACGTACCAGCAAAGGAGAACTGCGGGGAGGGGTCCCCTGGATCGAAATAGCTTTCCCATGTAAGTTCTTCGCTCTGTTGACGGCCATCGTCACGGTCATCTTGGTTCTTTTTTCGGGCGGATGCCTTTTGCGCGGCCCGTTGCTTATCCTTCTGACGCGCCTGCCAGGCCTTCCACTGGCTTACCTTATGCTTCCACTCAGGGCTCTGATCCCTCCAGACTTCTTCAGCCTTTTCGAGAGTGCCCAAAACTTGTTCAGCCATCAGCTGACATTCGTGGCGATCGAAATTGAACAGAAGCGCGGGCTAAGCTGGGTGTCATTCCTAGCTACAAGGTGAGTAGTAGTTCGCAAGCCGTACCAGGGAGTTTTCTGCCTTCAGGTCAGAAAGTAGGTGGATGAGACCAGACATGAATCCAGAATGATTAGGCGGTGTGTTGAGTCGTGCTTTGGACGTTTGCATAATGACAGGGTCTTGGATATGTCGAACTACTCGCTGCAGGGGAGAGGAAGGGTCCAGGGCATCAGGTTCTACAACCAAACGCGCCAGGATATTCTTGATCTCGGTCTCATAACCCAACACGTCTTTTTGTCTAATGAACTTGTTGCCCGAAAAGAAGGCAGTAGGGTCAAGTCTCTCCGCATAGGCATCGCTTTGACCACCCTTCAAGACCTCGTGGAGGCGGAGTAAATCTGGGGCCTCCAGAGAGAGATCCGGTGGCATCGTCCCTCCGAAAGATAACGTGGAAACGGGATGAATAAAGCGCATCATTTCGGTAGGCGGACTGCCACCATCCAATCCGAGGAACGGCTCATCTTTCCGGAGTAACTGCGGGAAATACGCGAACTTCCTAAGGTGCGAATAGCGATGAGGATGGTAAATGAATTTGTGCACGAAACCCTTGGATCTCTGGACGCTCTCTAGCCACGCATTGAACTTCTCTGGCTCACCGATTGTCGCAGAGAGCCCACTGAAGGTCAAGTAGTATCAGAAATCGCGCATCGTGTGAGTTCGGCGAACTACGTACATGATGGGACAAGGCGCCAGCAGAATAATTTGCTCCCAAACCGTTCCGCCTTCGTGCTGGCCGATGGTGTGTATCTCGTCCAGTATTATCCTTTGTTCTCTTATGGTAAGCACAAGCAGAGGCGACGAGCGACGGAGGCTTACCGCCTAATTCGAGGGGTCCACGTTCTCGCCAGGGGTGGGGAAAGGAGCATAATCCCCAACATCTCTGGCACCGTCACAAGGATTTGGCATTTTTGAGAGTCATGCACACGATAGTCTCTGGTGTGTATAGCCCAACATGTACCTGTGACTGACTGTGAGGCCTTCTTCAAGCACGTCGGGGCCTACTCACGTCCGTCAACTTCCTTGCGGAAACGTGCGTATACTTCTGCAGCGACTTGATTCACAAGGGCCTTCGTAGGGGCCACGTAGACAATAATCCCATCATCGGATTCACGAAGGATCTTCTCCATCGCATAGAAAGATATGAAGGTTTTTCCGGCACTCGTTGGCGCTGTGATTCTTGTCGATTAAAATGCGATAATAATAATAATGACAATAATAATGAAAGGCGTCAATCGCGGACCGCTCACCTACAACCAACAATGAACTCTTCGGCTGATCAAGACAGTCAAGAACTTCGCGCTGCCACGCATCTGGCTGGAACCCAACCCGAGGATCAGGCGCGCTGTCCATGCTGCGATCCATGTACTCCCCGAAAACCCTCAGTTGCCAGATCACCGGGTCTTCTTTAATTGCCATGAACTTGTAGACGGGCTTGTGGCTCTTGGATTTCAACAGCTTGACGAAGCTGAATGCTAGATCACGATCAGGCTGCAACCGGTGAGATGCGTCGTCTTCCAACGGGGAAATGTAGTCCGCGAACCCCAAAGCAGCCATGATACTAGCCAGCACGCCCAACGTTGTTTCTGTCAGGAAGTCATGTGTGTATAGCTCCTTCACCGGACGCATGACGGACACTGTGTAACGATCGTGAACAGCTGGGGCATCCGGTTCGGGTTCAGATATCCATTGTTGGATGGTGAGGTGAAGGTTATAGAGCCGGACTTCGACATTTAGCCATCCTGTATCCGTCCTGGGATTTCGAAGTAGGCCATGGAGGGCGGATATCTTGAGATCACGTGACGCCATCTTTTCCACCTGGCGAAGCTGTTCGACCCACCACTCCTGAGACGAACCGTCTTCTTTGACTTTCTTCTCGCGAGCGTGCTCTTGCCGGATGCGATCCCGGGCAGAAAGTGCGTTGGGCTTTCCCTTGCTTTGGTGCGTCGCAAGTCCTTTTTTGTCCTCCTGTGATGTGCGTCGGTTTACAACTGGAGTGTACAGTACTTACATAATTGGTCATACCTTTTTGCCTCGCTTTGGCCCGCCAAGCGAGGGATCATCGACGATTTCTGAAACTTTACGCCCAGTGGAAGGAATCAAAATTTGTTGCAACGCCTTCCCCGAGGCGCCGGTCAGGGTCGTAGCAAGACGTTGCATCTGCGACATGAAGCGCTGATCGCGTCGCAGTTGTTTTTTGCGTGCGCGTTCGCCAATATTCGCGGCTTCCCCTCCCTGGTGTTTAGGGAGGATGGTGCGATGGTTCGCGTGCCAGTGTTTTGTATCGGAAAATGGAATGTCCTGACTGAATTCCAATCGCGGGGAAGATAAAGCCTGGCCCTGGTCTGCGACGGTGACGCGCACGGCCGCAAGTTCGTCATTAAAGACCTCGTTGTGAAACGGAAGGAGCGTGAACGACGTATCCTCTTCATCCGAGGCTGCGGACGATGACTCAGATTCGGAATTCTCATGGGTTGGACGGTACGCCAAAAGTTTCGAAAGGTCAGGCGGTGGTGCATTTGTAGATTTCCATACTGTCTCGAGTTGAGAGGAAATCTCTGGCCCTACAAGTGCCTCGAGTGCGTGTGTTGGGAGGTGGTCACCACTTGTGGCACAGTGAAGAATGGCAACGAATATCCTGCCGTCAATATCCACGAAATGGTTGGACTTTAGAACAAAGGCGGCGATGACGGAATAAAGGTCCGGCAGGAATGTCTGAATAAGTACAGTTTCGATGTCATCGTTTATGGTCTCCAGCTGCCGAGCCCTCTCAGAAACCGGAAGGGTCTGGAGAACCATGATGTGCAAGAAAAAGAGCGATGTGAGTTCCCAAAACAAGTGGGTGCGTTCATTATAGTGTAGGACGAGATGGTCGAGAACTGTTTTGAGGAAAATATCCAGGTCATTCGAGCCAGGTGGTGAGACACGTAGAGGCGCAAGAGGCACCCGCGGAAACTGATGTTTCCATTTTTCGTCGAGTTTGGTAGCGCCAACTTGCACTGCGCTCCAAAGAGCGGGTGGCAAGGACTCGCGAGTCTCCAGTCCAAACCGCCCCTCAAACACAAAAGAAAATATCTGTGCCCGTCCCTACAGATCAGACAGTCACGAGACGTGAACAGGAACGCACCTTGGAGTCACGGAACTCTGCTCCGTGCAGCAGCGTGACAGCTATGCCTGAAGTAAGAAGACAAAAAATGAAATTGCGCTGGATGAGAACGTGTGTTGCCACGTCATGATCATCTTCAGCAGGAGTTCCGCCGTCGTTAAGCATGACAAACATTGGCTTGTGGTTTCGTCAAAAGCCCTCTCGGTTTCGCGTACGAACCTGATGACGTACTTTTGTCCGTTGCTGATAGACTATCCAAGCAGGGTCCCCCAGACTCGAGAAGGCGTAGATATCCAGGCCCATCCGTGGGGCATGCTCGGCGAGATGACTGAAAAGAAGTGCTCGGGCCAGTGAGCGAGACGATACCAGAAAGTCGGTGTCTCCTTTTAGAGTGAGGTAGCGGGTATCTGGACGAGACAAGATCAGTAAAAAGCCTCCAAGAGACAACTGTGAACTCGCCTTCCCAGAAGACTATATCGAAGACGGCGGATCTCTTGAGCATGTCGCTCAAGAGTCGCTCCAATGAGTTGATCGCGTGCAGAGTCTGGAAGCTTGGATCTATGAACCATTAACACCGGGGCTGGCACACGCGTTTCACAAGTCGCACTCACCCCCAGGGCGTGCAAGCGCCAGTAGAGGATCATCGAGAATCTGTTGGAGTAGCGACTCACCTCGGTGCAAAAAGGTATGTCAGCAAACCACTGTCCACGGGGAGAAAAGTGCCCATTACCATCAAGAATAAATCTTTCGTTTCCAGCATAGTCACCGATCAAGTCCATCCAACGGGCTTTCTTTCCTGTGATCTTCTTGTACCATTTGTCGTCAATGTATTTCAGTGCCTGGACAGCGTTCATCCCGACAGGTGCATCGCCGCTACCTAAAGCGGCTAGCGCGCTTAAGTCGTCGAGTATAAGGTCATTCACATTCAAGTCCACGTTCTGCCGCATGACGACGATTTTCTCTTGAGCAGCCTATACAAAAAATTATCAATCACAAGTGTCTCATGGTCTTGGTAGAGACCTACAGGTTCATGAACTTGAGCAATCATCGTAGGAGCAGCAATGGCATTGCGAGGAATCCATTTACGTTCACGGAGCTCGATAACGTCCTGGGTGGGCGTATCAACCAATGTATATTCGCGGCACAAGCGAAAGGAACACAAACCTGGAGCACAAACACCATTCGCGCATTGGCGTTTTTGTTCTCCGTCAATCCCCGCATGCGCGAGAAGTATACGTCGAGGTGCGCTCGGGCTTTGGGTGTATCAAGCAGGCTACCAACTGTAGTCAGGAGCTTGCACAAGCTCTCTATTTCCTCTTCCTCGGGGTTTTCTACGTTTCCAAGGAGTTTCTTAATGCACTCGTGCATGATACGCTCCGTCAGCATCTGCAGCTTGAAGAGCTCGCCGATGAAACGGACGAGGCCCAATCCGCGACGTCTTGCCAGTGCCTTGGCCGCAGCAGAATAGTCGTCCGAGTACAATTCAGACTCATCGCCTCCCTTGGTTATCTCACCGGCTTTCTTGGTGCCTTGGACCTGCGTCGCGGCGACCCAACCACGCTCGAAGTCCTCCTGACAGCGATTGAGCAAGTACTTTCTGAACAAATTACCGCCTGCGGATGGCCTGCCCTCTGAATCCTTGATACCGTCATCCTGAACCTTTGGGCTAATTTGTTCCATCATCTTGCGACATAGACGTGCATATATCTCGGAAAACATCTCTTCGTCGGTCGCCTTCTCGAAAACAAGCTTGATGACTTGGATAAGCGTGCGACCGTCCTTTTCCTTCTCCGACTTGTTCGCCCATGCGACGATCTCATCTGAGATAGAGTCGAAGCGCTCTATGGTGAGCTCATTCAGCAGTGCCTTGACTTTGCGCTCAACGACTATGGGTGATTCGCCGCCGAGACCAAAGCCGCTATGATGCGTGCTCGTACTCTGGGGC
This sequence comes from Lactarius hengduanensis, assembly GCA_021525025.1. Classification (NCBI taxonomy): domain Eukaryota; kingdom Fungi; phylum Basidiomycota; class Agaricomycetes; order Russulales; family Russulaceae; genus Lactarius; species Lactarius hengduanensis. Next base: position 103,985 of record JAKELI010000079.1, on the reverse strand, counting down.
GTCGAGGACATGTTCGGGCTTGACGCTGTTCGTGACATGGGCTCGTCGTAGGTGTCAAGTCACTGCGCAGTACTAAGAGTAATCAAACTCAATCTAAATAAGAACACGTGATTAGTTACTGGGTTAGGAATTACTGTAACTTATAAGGTATTCGATGTACCTAAATGGGACTCAGTTATGGTCCACAGGTGCACGTGCCATCTATTCTGTACCACTACTCCGTCACTCCTGCCACAATACGGCCAGCTCATCGGTCCAAAGAGTAGTTCTCCCTCATCTATCCACATCTTACACGCATGCCTCGCATACTCGACGACCCAACTCAGACCGTTTGTCCGAATTTTGAAGGTCCCGAGTGGGAATTCATACGGCGATGCGTTTTCACTCACTCTGGGAATATTCCCCTCAGAGCGGAGGAGGCCGCCCGTCAGTTGGGAGAGCTATGGACCCGGGGCTATGATGCTAATGTCGCTACTTGGAATGCACAACTCGAGCAAGACCGGGCAGAGAAGGACAAGCGGGACAGGCAGGCCTGCGAATTAAACGAGGTCCGACGCGCGCAACTCGAAAAGGAGGCAGAGGAACAGCGCAGAGAGGCCGAAAAGAAAAAATCAAGGCTCAACCCATTCGACCCTAACCGTCGCATCGGTGACTGGATCGTACCGCGGCCGGCCTCATATGCCCTGGATAAAATAGATAATCTCGAGTACGTCGAGCTTGACTACTTCACAGATCTGAGGCCATCAAAGAATATTCGAAATGACGAAGACTTGAGCTGGATGGAAATGCTGGAGGCCAAGACTGTGATGCTTTACTTCATGGCAAAGTCCAGATTCTGGCCCGCGGCTCACTCCGAGTCCCTGATAGCTTTCTTTGTCGCACTTGAGCGGCATCCCGGGAGGTCTCAGATGAACGTAAAAGAGGCCCTAGTGGTTTATCAAAGTCGCGTCAGACGCAAATGGTTCGACGCCCTCGCGCGTAACGAGAGCTTCAACATCGGGCTCATCGACGACGACCTCGTTCGGACTATACTTGGCGAGGTCAACGCCAGGATCTGGGAGAGAAAAATTGACCAGGTACGCACCCACGTGGCCCAGATCCCAGACTTGCGCTAACTTGGCTTCTCCCCTCGCCCTCTTCGCCATCGCGTGACCCAACTCTTGCTATTTCCGCCTCATTCGCGCGCACCTATCCGTCAATGCTCCAGATTCGAAGAGCTCAAGCGGCCTTCGAGGTCTCCTCGACTCGGCTCTCGTCCAAGCGTCTCCACAGGTGGGACTACGAGCCTCCCAACCGCTCCCGCTCGCCTTCACCCCGGGCCGGGCCTTCGAGAAAACGCCTCCGGTCGCGTTAGCCCCGGCATAGTCACGGCGCGCAGTTCAGTCATACCCTACAACACGAAACTTAGTCGTGCACAACACTCTGCTTCGGCCGTGGGCAGGAGGTGTGCAAAAGGGTTGCTAATATCGCTAGCTACAGTTGTAGTCGCGGCCGATCTTTGATCCATTTTACCAAATAGGGTTTGGAGCCCAGTTCAATCAAACTTGTGGAGTGTCATCGATCACCCGGTTTCTCGCTGCATCGCCTTGTTGGACTGACACTTACGGCTTTGACTCCTGCCCACGACGTCCGAGCCCCCAAGCCTGCACCCCGCGGCTTCGAGCCATTTCCAATATCAGTCCGGAACCCCTAGTTGTGCAGCTGCTACTACTGTAGTGCAAGTACTCGCGTTGTTGAATGACTTGGCGGTGTCGTGGTGGAGCTATTACATTTGGACTGCATTTGCCCTCAAGGGACGGTCATGTTAGGACATGTTGCGAGAAGGCAGCACAGTGATCGGCCCAAGTTGGTTGCCAGTGGCGTCATGTGACGTGAGTCTGAAGCATATCTGAGATGTCCGAGTCGAGCGGATGGTGGCGGGTGGGTGGCGGACGGTGGCGAGTGGTGTATGATAGACATGCCCCCTTCTTTTTCTCTTTTCTCTTCACACTCTTTTCGCCTCCGGCATGGCAGAGAAATATCAAGATATTCTCTCCACCCTCGGTCGTTCTTCGTCATTCTCAGAGAGCAACGAGAGGGTAATATCTACTATACTCGTCTGGCTGCGGAATCCCTAATCGTCGTCGAAGGCATTACTGGAGCCTTTCACATACATAACTTCAACTCCGGGAAAGGATTTCAGAGGAGGGATGATGCAAGCTTTCAATGCCTGGCTTCAAGTTCCCGAAGCCACATTGCGAATCATAGGCAATGTGATCTCAATGTTGCACAATGCCAGTCTCCTGCATGTCTTTGGTTTTCCTTTGACTTTCGTTTTTTCTCCTGACTGTCCCGTCGCAGAATCGATGATATAGAGGACAACTCGCAGCTCCGTCGTGGACGGCCAGGTACGGGTACCGTGGGATCATTCTGCGATTCGACGCTGACGCCGTGTAACCTTTTTTGGAACAGTTGCGCACAAGATTTATGGCGTTCCGCAAACCATTAACTCTGCTAATTACGTGTACTTCCGGGCATTTCAAGAAATCCTCGCTCTGAAAGCGCAAGGAGCGCCCGAGACCAATGACGCTCGAGGCAGATTATACTCCGAGTGTGACGTGGATCAGATCGTAACTGGTCAATGCGGATTTCTGGATCCTTGCGCTTGGCGTTGACCCCGAGGAATTCGCATTCACAGCCGAACTCCTCAATCTCCACCGTGGACAAGGTCTGGACCTACTCTGGCGGGACTCATTACGATGTCCGACAGAGGAAGAATACATCTCGATGGTCAATGATAGTTGAGCATCGAAGGAACGTGTTCTGATTTTCAGGTCCTGACAAGTTTTGACAGAGACCGGTGGCTTGCTTCGCGTAGCCGTCAAGCTTATGATGGCATGTGCGAGCCAGAATGCGAATGTGTCCGTTGCCTCACATCCTATTACGTGCGATAACCGTTGAATCAACTTCAGGGATTATGTTCCTCTGGTCAATTTAATTGGGATTTACTTTCAGATCAGGGATGACTACATGAACCTTCAGAATAACGAGGTTCGGTTCTATCGCGACGGCTAGTTACCAGTCTTACTTATCCTCCCTAGTACGCCACGAACAAAGGTTTCGCGGAAGACCTTTCAGAGGGGAAGTTTTCCTTTCCCATAGTACACGGTATCCACGCAGACACCACAAACAGGCAGCTACTCAGTGCGGTGCCTTTCCTTACTCAATGCTCTGGTATGATTGACGGGATGTGATGTAGATGTTCTCCAAAAGAGACCGGAGTCGCCGACATTAAAACACCACGCTATATCTTACCTACGCGATCATTCGAAGTCGTTTGAGTACACTCGCGAGGTCTTACGAACCCTGGAAAAACAGGTCGTCGACGAGATAGAACGGCTTGGTGGAAATTCCATGTTACTAAATGTTTTACAAGCACTCCAGATCTAGCTACCTTTCTACTCTGTGGCGCAAGTAAAACGGATCTTTTTCTTTGTATCTTCTCTCTCACAACTGCACAGTGCTATGGGGAGGGGATATCCTTGATACGTTATGAACCGAATAAATTCTCGTCCAGTTTTCGCAGAAGTTCCTTTGCCTCGCGCGCTGGGCGTGCTATGTTGGGCTTTTCGGTCCCAATACTCTCCTGGATTTTCTGAGCGATGCTAGAGAGGATGGAGCGGAAAGGTTTCGGGACGACGGCCGCCGGAGTGTCATCTTCGGTGCTCAGGAACGCTATGATTGAATACGAAGAAAGCACGCTCGGGGGAGTCCCGGCAATAAGGTGTACCCTTGTATGCACTATCAGCTAGCGGACGAAGCGCTAAGATGGAAACGATACGTGCCTGACAAGGGGATCGACGAGATTGTCGTATATGGAAAGAGCTGCGAACACGGCCGCAATAGACTGCAAGTAGTATTCTGGAATACGGAATAAGCATGGAAGTTTTCGTGCAAACTCAAAAGTGATTGACCGTCATGGATTTCTTTGAACGCGTCTGACACGACCTCCAATGAAGCCTCTCGCGTCTTCTCACCGACGTTCGCCGAAGCGTTTTTGATCACATAAGACAGCGCGAGGACCAAGCTGCCGGCGACAGCGTCGCCGTTCGACCTCGCGCCAGCTATGAGTTCCGTGACAACAGGGTCGACCCGCGGTTGATGTTTCATGAGCTCTCCAAGCGCTTGAGCCGCCTTGGTGCGAACTACCACGCTAGCAGGGTCGCTCGCACTCTTGATGAACGTGCGCTGGAGCTGCGGGAAGAACGGCTTCACGAAGGCGGGAATGCGCACGAGCATCGTTTGCATCGCGCTGAGAAGCGCCGTCTTGACCGCAGGAGGAAACGTCCCAGCCTGCGTAGCGACGCGGATGAGCGGTCCGGTGAACGGCACGACGAATGGCTTGATCGCAGCTTCTGCCGTGCGTTCAACGAGGTCACTGATGGCGTACGCTGCATTCTCGCGTTGCTCGTTGCTGCCTGTTGTGAGGCCAGAGATGATGATGGGCACGAACGCGGAGACGCCACTTGGCAAGCCAAACCCGGGTACAGGGACCCCTGGGACCCCTGTACTCTCGATCGTTCGGCGTAGCGGAACGACGAGGGCGTCGAGGTCATCTTTTGGAATTGATTTCACGAAGGTATCAAAGGCCTCCGACGCTGCTGAATAAACGGCGTTGACAGAGTCATCCAAGGAAGAAACCAGCTGTCGTGTCCAGTCGACACGGTATATCGACGCGTCGAGTTCTGACACCTCACAGAAAGTCTTGAATAGGTTGCAACCGCTCACACGTCGACTGGGAGCTTCGTTCTTGACCCTGCCAACGTCCGTGATTAGAATATATATTTCGAGTGCAGAAGAGGGATTACCATCCGAGAAGCAGTAGCATGAGCGAGTTCAAACCCTCCGAGTCAGTGATAGAACTTAGCAGGGCCACAATAGCTTCGTCGACAGCAATCCGGAGCTCTTCGTCCACAGAGTCGTTCGTTGACGATTCCGTGACTTTGACAAGTGCGGTGAGGACGACGGTCAATCGTTTGCTCAGGGCGTTGCCAGCTACAGTCACTAAGGATGCCAAAGCCCTTGCGTTAAAGGCTGTCATCGGAGTAGCAACAAGTGTCGGTATCAAAACAGGGAAAACGGTGTTCGCTCGGACCTGTGTGACTTAGATATATGTCACGCCTGAGCAGAGAGGTAACTCACGTGCATCACCTCCCTCAACGCTTGTAATGCCGTGCCGGAAGTTTCACCAGGCTGTCGTAAAGCCTCCAGTAAGGTGGGGATAACTTGGTCGATGGCTTTAGCACCCAAGCGCTCTTGCAAGACGTCAAACGCCTGTGCGGCAGCAGCGCGGACGTTCTCTTCGTCATCTACGAGCGAGACTCTGATCACAACGATAATACCGTCTTCATGACCTTCCCGCTGGGTGTCGGTGGAGTTCGTCCTGAAAGCGCAGTTAGTTGGTGCAAAAGTTGGGAGAGTAGATGAGTTTACATCAGTTCACTCAAAAGCAGACAGGCAGCTTCTCGAGTTTGTGAATCTGGGGACGATGACTTGTTTCGAATAATGTTGACCATCTCGCCCAGAAGGCGCTCGCCAAACTTCTTGCACAGTTCTGCCGTAGTACGGACTCCAGTCTTAGAGGATCGTCAGTTAGTATAAACAGTAATAAGGTATATGGTAGGACCTCTTGTTGCTCAGCTTCATCCGCGGACAGCAGAGACATGAGCTGAGAGACAAGTTCCGGTAAAATCTCCCTGACTGTATATCGTCAACTACCATAGGGTGCCAGCCAAAAAGAATTGCGTACCCGTCTTTGGCGTGTTATGCACCAACACTTTCCAAATCTGAATCGAGGACTGCCGGACAGTATGTACAGGGTCCTGTCGAGCGAGATAAAGGGCCGATAGTATACGATCCCGACGATCAGCGCCAAGGACCTCTGTGAGGGCCTTCCGGGAGGACTCCGCGACAGCCACCTCGGCACCCTCAGTATCGTCGTCCATTTCCGGCTTGCTTGTGATGCCAGAAACCTTGAAAAGGAGTTCTCCGACAAGGGTGATAGACGATTGCTGATGAAATGTGAGAAATGAGAGTGTAAAGAAACAAGTTCACACACCCTAATGCGCCATGCGGGATCGAACATACCACGCTCAAGCTCGGGAAGGAGGAGGTCGATGGCCTTGCTCGAGTAGTTTGTAATGACCATCCTTCCGGCACGCATTGCCGCCTCACGAACATAGTCTTCCGTGTCAGAAAGTCCTTTGAGAATCGGTACGATGATCTTGGGCAGGTGGGGCTGGAAACGGGTTCCAAACGTAGCGGGCAAGAACACTAATAAGGACATGAAGCCTTCCCTGATGGTGCTTCGCGGGGATTGTGCATTCGAGATGATGTCGGGGAGCAGGCCCTCGAGCCTCTCCATCCCAAGACTAGAAAGCACTTCACTAAGACCCTGCGCCGCTCCTTGGCGGTCAACACCCGACGTGTCTGTCTTCAGAGTCCTGATGAGACTGGGCACAAGATCTGGGAAGTTGACTTCTCCCAAACGCTCCACCAAAGTGCCGAGCGTTTTGGCCGCCGTGGCACGGGCTTCTGGAACTGGGTCAACCAGGACGACATGTACCATGGGCAGAAGCGTCGGCAGATACGGGACGAAATCCTTGGAGTCTGTCAAGGATGCAAGGTTACCCACGATCTGCGCGGCCTTCTTCTTGGTGTCGGCACTGCGTTCCTTCAGGCCTCGTTCCAAAATGGGAATGACCTGAAGAGTAAAATAAGCAGTTGCCGAATGTCAACGCTCTATACTCACTAAGGCAAGAGATGAGTGATCAATATAATGCACAAACGACGTCTTGAGGAGGGCGGATAGTGCATTGGCAGTTTTGGCAGGGTCGACCATAGCTTTCAAGAAGACGGGTACAAGTGCCTGGACCTCGGGGTTACTGATTACCTCACCGAACTGCTTCAGACTCTTGTTTGCGCCGGCCCGTACTTGGGCATGCGAGTCCGTTAGGACGTCAGTCAAACGAGGGATGATAACAGGGAGGGATTGGGATAGCTGACGAGGGGCGCAGTACGCCATCATCCCCATCAGTTCTATGGAGCCCTTCTTTGTACGCCATTGTCTTTCATCTAGGCCAGACAAGAGGGATGGTAGGATAAGCTTTACTCCATAGCCCGACATGTTTCTCATAATGACACGGGCGGCATCCGTGGCAGATTCTCGAACGTCGGGAGTAGAATCTCCGAAGGCCGACAGGAGTAACGGGAGTGCGTGAATAGCATAAGGTTCGAACAGCCGGCCGAGGGAACTTGAGAGTGTTTCTAAAGCGAACATTGCTCCTTGCCGGGATTCATATTGCTTTTTGTCCTCAGTGGCGTTTTTAAGTCGGCCAAATATATCGAACTCCTTCATCGCGGAAATTCCGATGCCTTTGACGACACCGGTCAGACCATAGGCCGCTCCTCGTCTGGCGGCATACTTTGGAGTGGTGAAGAGCTCTTCGAGAAGCTGATTCGCCAATTGTGGGGCAGAAGACCGCGTTACCTTGACAAGAGGCGCTAGGCAATCTGCTACGGCATACTGCACCTGCTCCGACGGGGTTTTTAGGGCTTCTACCAGCCGCGCAAGGATTGTGGGCAAACGAGGATCGGATGAATCGAGATGACGGGCGACGCGGCCAAACAAGATCACCACCGCTTCCTGTATGAAGTCGGCGGCTTCTGTCGTCGGCGGTGGGCCCGCTAAGTGTTGTTCGAACATCGTGATAAGTTGTGCCAGGTGCCTTAATCCATGAAACTCGATGACGGCAGAACCTGCGTCAAGCATGCCGCGTCGCACTTCAGCACTGAGATCACTGAGACCCCCCTCCTTAACGAGAAAGTCGAAGAACGGGATCGTCGCCTCCTCGCTGAAAGCAGGTGCTAGTTGTTGCAGCGTCTGCGCTACTGCGAGCCTTGCCTGCCAAGGGTCTGTACGCCCGAGGGAACGCTCGTCGACAATACCCTAAATCGCAAGTTTACACATATGATTTTGGCAAGGCAAAGTGAAAGCGTACAAATTGATCAAATTCTGGGGCAAGGATCTTTGCCTGCACGGCTATAAGCATTTATTGGGAATAGAAGGGCGGTGCACGTTACCCTCTCGTGATAAAGGTGCAAGAGGGCACTGATTGTTTTGGTGATCGATGCGGGCCAGCGCTCAACGGCTTCTACAAACGAAGCAGCGGCGCTGGAACGGCCGTAGTCGCACTCATGCTCTACCAAATATCATGTCGGATCAGAGAGCGCAGGAGGTATTCAGAGAAGACTTGCCAAGGAATTTCAGTAAGGTGGGCGCATACGCTTCCGGAACGTCTAGACCGTTATCTTCCCAGATATGTCGTGCGAGGCGAGCGTTCTGCGCGTCATTATCATGACAGGCGACAAGTAGCTCGGGTGTCCAGTCAAATTCCGTCAGATCAAGAGGCTGTTCGGATTAGAATGACAGCGAAAATCACGTCGACAGAGGGAATTACCTGAAGTGCTTGCAGGCTAGCATTTCGAGCATACGCCTCCTGCACGAGAGTGCTATCGAGCAAGAGTGTAATTTCTTCGCTTGTGGCATTAAGAGAAATAGCCTGGCCAAGGTCTATAAGCCCCGAAGAACCTTCCTTGCTTAATTTTGGTTGCGTGCGTATGGCGTGCAGCAATCCATGTAGGATTTGAGGTCGAGGGAAAGCCGTATCCGCACCTTGATGCAAGGGTTGGGGAAATAAAGAACGACGAGCGAGCGCAGGCAAAGGGACGTACATTCCCCAGAGTGGGATTTAATGATATCCAGAGACAGGGCGACCTGTTCCAATGGATCGTCTTCCTCACCCGGCAGAATTCCGCCTTTCTGAATCACTTGTTCGACCAATGGGAACGCATAGGAAAATGTAGCAGAATCTAGAGGCGTCTGTTCCGATAAGGAGCGCAGACGATACAGTACGCGAAGCACAAGTTCTGGAAAGAATTTTAGACGCTTTGATCAATGGATATAAAGAACTGCGTACGGTTCACTGGCTCTGCCTGTAGTTCCTCGGGTACAACACCTAGCTCCAAGCTACGGAGCGTGGCGACACCAACCCATTTTCCAAAGGCCTCAAGCCGACTAGAACAACATCTTGACAAATCCTGAACGAGCGTTAATACAAGAATCCGGAATGTTGGCAACCCCATACCAAATACGTATTGAATGCCAATGATCCGACCAAGAGTGCGCCTTTATCAAGAGCGCCACTACTCAGAATGAGGGTGACTACTTGTGAGATATACGCTTGAAAACCTTCAATATTCCCGTATATAAGGTAGGAGATCATTTGCAAACTGCGATCCAAGTTTGCCTTGATCCTGTTAACGCGACTTCGGATCTTTGCCTCCTTCTCGATCTGAACCTGCACCAAGCTCTGCTCTTGCTTAGATAACGTAGGAGCGGCAGCGCTTTTCTTCTTTGCAAGCGACTGACGCACTTCCGCATCCCATTTAGCAAGGTCCGCGTCTTTTCCCTTGACCTGTGACAGATTGCTTTTGTTGGAAAGTACTGGTCCCACAAGATAAGTAAATTGGCGTGGAGAAGCTACTTGGGAACTCACCATCAACAAATGTTTGATCCTCTGGTGTGCTCCATACACCAAAGTCCAAATCGGTCAGTGAGTTGATGTCCGCGTTAAGATCAGCGCGAAGCTGCTCTATGACGCGTGGAAGGACCGCATTCGGGGCGACGAAGGCAAGCGTTGTAATGGCGGAATAGCAAGCTTCAGCGTAGTCAGCAGAGTCTGTCTGGTTAAGAAATGAGCTCCGTGTAAGGAGGTAATGAATATTTGCCAATCACCCCGATTTCTTGTGATAAAGTAATAACGGTGTCCAAGAGGTTGTCGAGCTGGTTTTCTATGACACTATGTGGGTCTAAATGTGCCTTCTGGCATAGCTCGATCCAGACTTGCCGCGAGTTCCCGCCTAGAAGGATCACCATAACCCCGGATCGCTTAGGGTCTGCAAACATGATCACTTACAAATTTCGGGATGATGGGCAAGTACAATAGTCTCCGACAATAATTTTTCGCGAAGAGTGTGGTCTTCCTCCCTCCCAAATGCTGCAGATGCTGAGAGAAACGCGAGAAGTCGCGGTTGCTTCCTTATGGCTGGCTTCTCGTTCTCTGTGGGAGTATTTTGGCTCTTTGGTATTGATGTTCGTCGGCGCGTTAAGTATGCTGTGAGGCCCGATCGCACAAGCTCATTCGCAGTCTTCGGCGCGACAGCACCGAGATGCTCCACTGATGCGATGACGCGTCTACGGAATTCAGGCACTTGGCTCTCGATCGCTAGGTGTAGGTACGCAGAACCTAGCTGCGTTCTGAGATGGACATGGGGCTCAATTAGCACGGAGCACACATAAATGACGTAAATATACACGAACCGAAGTTGTTCGGCTTTCTCAAATTCCGAACTGAAAAATATGGCCGTGCTCTCCACTGCTCGGAGTAACCAGGTTTCCTCTTCGACACCTGTCAATTTTTGGTATATCTTGTCCCACACAAGAAACGAGGGCCGCGAAGACGAAACAATAGCCTGAACAGTAGGGTTTCGCGGGATGGTATCTTCTAAGACAGCGTTAAACCAATGGGATCAGATTAAGGAGAAAGGAATGGACAAATGCGAAATACCAAATACTCCCGATCGGGAAAATGGACCAAGCAGAACTGCAGCGGCAATATATCCTTCCGCTGGACCACTAGCGGCATTCAGTGGGTTCGCTGCCACGGACTTTAGGCTCGATTCGAAAGCAGGAAATACGGCGCGAGCAAATGCGACCGCATTGGTGGTACTCAGGTCGCCAAGAGCCCAGAACGTGTCGCCCGCAAGCGTGATAAAAGCACGCCGAATTGATGGCTTAGTGCTCTGTATCTCTGTCGTTAAGAGCTTTAAAACCCCATCTGGAAACGGGAGATCTTCTCGAAGGTAAAGGGCGAGATGATTCGTCAGGGAGGAGGCGAGAATCGGCAGGGCGGCCTCGTTGGTTTCCTTAGCGAGCAAAGAGGGAACGGATTTTACCATAAGGGAAGAGACTTGCACCGATGGACTGAGAAAACTGAACATAGTGTACAAGACTTTGCGATCTGGGCCGATCGCCTTGCCTGCTTGAGCAAGTTTGAGTAATTCCTCGACAGCGGCTTCTTTACTTTCATCGGTAGACCTTTCGATGGTAACCTTGAAAAGAGAGACCGAGTTTGTGCGTATCTCTGGGTTTGCGGACTTGGCACAGCTAAGGACCAGCACCAATAGACGACGGAAGGTATCGAGATCGAGTAGACGGGGATACGCGAGGAAGAATTCACTCGCAACTTGTGCTCGTTAAAAAAGTTGTTCGAAACACGTGATCAAATGCTTACCCGGCAAGGCGTACTCAGGAGAGCGGAGTAAAGCCTTCTCCATTGCGGGTAAAATTGTATCTTGGAGATCGGTGTCAGTAAAAATTTTGACGAATCCCGTGAAGGAGGTCTAGACAAGCGTTTAAATAATGTAAGTTGGATATTACATCGGGGAATCGCTACCATAATGTGTGAAGGTACTGGCGTCCGAGCCATCAGCACTGAACTCGTATATAGAACCATGGTCGCTGTCTAGAAGGCCGTTAAACAAAACTTGATGGATTCCGACGACATTTACCTTGATTTCTTCGGAGATGATTGTTAGGTTTGTATTTCCAACACCCTTCAGATGTGTGACGACGTCTGCTGCTGTGCCGAGGAGAGGGATAGCAACGAGAGGAGACGAGAAAGTCTTAGATTGAGCTAGGAGGGTATTCATGAAGGGGGCGAGATGAGAAGGGGACTGAAAGAGGGTTTAATGTTCTGTCCCAAAATTACAGATCCCGTATTTACCGACCGCAAGGCACGGCGTGTGCGAATAATTGCGCTTTTCTGCACTGATGACTTTGCGCGTGTCGAGGATTGCAGGAGGATATCCAAGAGTGGCGCCATAAAAGTGACAAGAGAGATCCACGAGACAGATGATGGGAAGTCGGGCGAGTGACGAAGCACAACGGCGTACAGACCACAGCACCAACATAGTAGCGAGAAGGCTTCCGTTGGCGCATATGAACTGAAAAGGTGGTAAATATCAGTGACGGTGGCTGTGAACGGAATATGAGATCACTTTGGGCGTCCCACGATCCGATCGACTTCATTCCCTATTCGAACCAAAATCCGTTCTGTTACTCCTTGCTTCTCCTCCCTTGTCTCCTCGCGCCGCACGAGTTCCTTCCCGACTTCCTCAGCTGCTTCACGCGAGGCGAGATCAACGTATCTAGGATATGTCTCGATCAAAAGCCCAAACACATCGAGAACTTGAGAGAGACTCAGATCTGGACAGCATAAGTGTGTTTATATAAAAAAGATATACCCTCACTACATCGTCGGCTACGCACCCTCATTTTTCACGAGAGGTAACAGTTCTTCACGCAAGAAGGGGATCCGAACGCTGGTATGGCTCGTAAGGAGCTGCATGGACGCATGCCGAAGAGCCTCTTTCCACTCTGCTGTAGCGCGCTCTCTGCGCCAGACAAAGTCGGTTTCATTTTCCTCAGGCATATCGTCAAGCACTTCAGCGGTCGATCGGATCCAAGACGCTATATCTGGCTGCCCAGGCGACACCCCGAGACGAAACTCTTTCTCTTTAAGCTTTGAAAGTGTCTTGATTGGAGGCACTTTGGATCAAGAGGGTGAAAGACAGGTCTTGCTTGGCCAGTAGACTCGAGAGGCGGCGGCCAGTGACTCGAGCTTCTCATTGGTGACACTGGTCTCCGTGACAAAGGTGACGACGTTACGCATATCACGTGACAAAGTCCCTTGAATCTCCATTGTAATTTTCTTGGTAATTTTCGTGTTCTGAAATTACTAGTGCCCAGAGTCGGGGATCCGCGGGACATTGATACTGAAGGAATATATTTAATATGGAGATCACACGGAATGGCGGCGAGCCAGTGTAGGAATATCGGTTGGCACTATCCGGCTGAGTAAGGCAGATTTCCGTTTACGGACTGTTCCAAATACGGTAACCACACGTGCAGTAGCTTACATGTAAAGACTACGCCGGGATTATCGAATAGGAGCAGAGCTCCTTCATATGGACGCTCATCTCTCGCTCACTCCCTTCGGGAGACAATCATATAATATATTCCTTCAGCCAGGGATGAGCGTCCTAGATAAGATGCAGCGCCCCTATCGAGTGTTGTTTGTACATTATTTACAACGTATCACTAATCTACTCGCACGTGAGTCCACATCGGGAATCTCCAACGATCGGAGATATTCGGCTGATACCGACTGGAAATCCTACACTCCCCTTCACTGTTATCAAAGGTGGGGCAGCAACAGGGCGATCTGGCTAAGTTGAGCCGGTCAGGTGATGAGTTCCGAGAGGGGCCGGTTCAGTCGGCGAGGAGCGAGAATAAGCAAGAGCGCGAAGTTGATTTATCAGAAGATGAGAGCGATGGCAAAGGCGAATCGAGTTTCGCTTTGGAGAGGGAAATTAGAGGCACACGAGGGAATAGAGGAGGTGAACTGGATAATTTATTCGATACAACGAGGCGCTTTTTTATACAATATAGCTACATTTTCTGGGATAATAGAGTCAAAGTATAGTAAAGGAAAACAAAGACGCACGGGCCATGAAAGGCGTGAAACAGGAGTCGGGAGAACGCAGAGACGGGGGACGAGACCGAGAATGTACAGTAAAGGGGTGCGCGAGCCCCTATGAGTCTGAAACGGGACTGGAAGCGCTTGAGACAGGAATGCAGTCGGAAATAACGATACAGAGATGTAAGACTTATCGAGAAAGAGAAAGGGACCCTCCGTGGTCTCCAAAGCCGCCGCGAACGAGCGCGGCGGAAGGTTCGGGTCGGCCGGGTCGAGCGTGCCAAAAATGCAACATTCACGTCGGTAACAGTCCCATTTCCTCGACGTGTCTCTTGTGTTTAGGGTGTGGCAACGGCTTAGTCAAGACATCAGCCGTTTGATCAGGGTCTCTGCAGTCCCCGATTTCAATCGATCCCCGTGCCACTTGTTCGCGAATCCAGTGCCACTTGGTGGCAAGGTGCTTAGACCTTTTATTGAACTGGTGATTCCGCGCCATGGCAATTGACCCGGTATTGTCTCCTTTTACTAACGTCGGGCGTTGCTGACTAAATCCGAGGTCCTCATAGAGGTTCCTCAGCCAACATGCCTCGCGACAGGCCTCGGATAGCGCGATATATTCCACTTCCGTTGATGATAAAGCAATGACTGACTGCTTTTTCGACATCCACAAAATTGCACCGCCCGCAGCCTTGAAGACATAACCGGACATCGACTTATAGTCATCTTGGTTGGCATAGGCGGCATCCGCGAAGCCATGGAAAAGGTTAGTGCCTTTGTTCCTTCCCGGAAGTGTTGAGTATCTAACCCCGTATCCACGCGTTCCGGCAAGGTACCTTAGGATTCTTTTTAGAGCCGCCGTATGCTCAAGACTCGGATTCGCGGTGTAACACGCCAAATGGTTTACGGCGTGGGCAATATCCGGCCTCGTGGCATTGGCTAGGAACTGGAGTTCACTGTTCAACCAGCAACCGTGCGTACAAATTGCTTCGGCTTCCCTCATTCCCATCTGGATTTGGCCATAATTGGTGATTAGGATCCATCGGCATCTTCACAGGGTTTGCATGTAGCATTCCCTCCCTTTCCAATATATTTTCCACATATCTTTTCTGGGAAATCGTGATCGACGAATCGTCGCGAGTGATTTCTATTCAGATGATCTTCGCTGGCTCACCCATGTCAGTGACTTCCCATTCGGTATGTAGATTGCCTTTTATTGCTCTCATCGAATCTTCTGACATTGCGAATAGTAGGAGATCGTCGACCCAAACGGTTATTATTTCCAGGTCGCCGGTTCCCCTTCGCACGTACACGCATGGATCCGATATCGAGCGCGTGAAGCTATGCTTCCACAATTTCTTATCAAGCTCGTTATTCCACTCACGCCCGGATTGTTTTAATCCATAGAGCGTCTTTACGAGTAGGCAAGCTCGACTCGTTCCGTCCTCATATCCCTCCGGCTGACGCATGTACACAGTCTCCTTTAGGGTTCCATTTAGATAGGCTCCCTTTACATCCATCTGCTGGATGCGAAGATCGTGCAGCGTCGCGAGGGCCAGTATGGCTCTGATAGTTTTGAGCCTTACCACTGGTGAGAACATCTCATCGTAATCATATCCCGGTCTCTGCGCGCAGCCCTTGGCTACTAACCGCGCCTTATATTTCAGGAGGTTTCCTGATTTATCATATTTCTTAGCGAAGACCCATTTATTGGTGATCGGGATAGCACCAGCGGGAGTATCGGTGAGTATCTATGTGCCTGTCTTCTGCAATTGGCAGAGTTTGGCTCTCACCGCTTCTTCCCACTCAGACCATTCAGGAGATGCCTTCGCCTCTTTCAGGCTACTCGGCTCTTCTCCTCCGTAAACATGGGCTTGCGCGGCTATGACTTCATCTTCTGTATCAGAAAACGGGTCATTCAAGTGACAGTAATCCGTGCGTTTGCCTCGTGTTTTGCGGGATGGTTTGGGTGTTTCTTGTGTCTAAGCTTCTTTTCCTCTTCTGGCCTGCATATAATGGGCTATCACCATGTAGGCCTTCCCATGGCTGTACGTCCATATTCAGTACGTCGCCTGGCTGCACGTCCATATTCGGTATGGCGCCTAACGCATCCGTGGCTCCGCCTGTGGACAGAGCGCCTCTACCAAGCTCCCCTTCGCGCTGTGCACTAGGCGCGATAACGACCATTTCGGGCATTTCGGGATGTTCAGGAGGACAGAGGAATCTATAATTCCGCGAGGTAAGTACCTTCCGCGTTTCTGCACTGTAATATTTGACGGCCATTGGCCCATCTTCGTAGCCGACGTATGCTCGTCTCTTAGACTTAGGGAGCATCTTTCTCTGCTCGGCCATACCTTGCAGAAGTACCCAAACGGGTGCTCCGAATTCCTTTAGGTGAGTCACGTCTGGTTTCCTTTGAAACCATAACTGATAAGGCGTGACTTCTAAGACTCTCAAATAGGAGCGATTTCGAATATACGCCGCATGTTCTACGGTGTGCTCCCATAGGAATTTGGGCAGATTTCCCCCTTTTAGCATCGCGCGAGCGAGTTCAACCAAAGTTCGATTTGCGTGCTTGGCAATACCATTTTGAGCAGGTGAGTAGGGCGCAGTTACTTGATTTGTGATTCCGTGCTCACGACACCACGTCTGCAGAGCCTCATTGATGTATTCCTTCCCCCTATCTGTGCGTGTCGCACGGGGAGGACGATCATTAGCTCTGAGGTTAGTCAAATAATCCTTCACCGCCTTTGCTGCCTGATCCTTCCCTTTAAGGAAGGTAACAGTTATATATCGGGTAGCGTCGTCAACGAAGAGCGCAAAATATTGATGTCCATTTATGGACGCGACGTCATATTTTCCCCAGAGATCCATATGAGTTAACTCTCCAGGAGAAGTTCGTCATACTGATTTGCCTTTATAGGGTTCCTCGGCTTGTTTTGCTTCGGTACACGCAACGCAGTCAGGTTTCTGTGTCGTAGTATCGACGCGAAAACCTTTAACTAAGTCTTTCTCAAGCAACTTTTGTAAGCCGCCGTAACTGACGTGTCCAAAACATTTATGCCAGGTTTCCCAACTCGGCAACGGATCCGCGGCCGTGAATGATTCGTTCACATGTTCGCGATCCCTTATTTTCCGTACTTTAACTTGTAATTTATACAAGTTGTTTCTGGCAATGTGGCCTTTAGCCACTTCCTCTCTTTCTTCGGAGGACATTATCAATATGCCGCGTTCGCACTTATAAGTTCCGCCGGCATTGTCCCACCTTCCGAGAGAAAATAGATTGTTTTTGTTGCTTGGAATGTGCAGTACATGCTCCAGTCGCAAAATATATTTGCGGCCGTCACAAACTGATTCCAATTCAACAGCGCCTTTCCCTTCTATGGGGACGATGGAATTACCAACGCCGGCGACTGATGTGTCGATACATTGCTCGTATGTGACGAATGACGATCGGTCATTTGCGACGTGGGAGGTGGTCGCGCTATCGGCCAACCAGTCATAATGAGAAGTCGAATCATCATTTCCGGTCGGATAGCTATAGTCAACACCTTTGTACTTGTGATACTCATCTATATCCACCCAACCACTGTCGTCATCTTCATCGTCGTCTTTTAGATCGTCGACGTTGCACGCAATATGTTTGACGGGGACAGCGGTTCTAATAGAAACCGCAGTTAACGGTACGTCGGCAGTGACATGGACCTCCTCGATTTTCGAGGTAGATGCCTTGGCATTGCCATCGGCCTTACCGTCCTTTATCTCCTTTTGATGTTGCCAACAGTTCTCCGGGATATGAGTGTAGCTCCCGCAATGGATGCACTTACTCTTCCCAAGGAAGTAACAGTCGGCTGTGTTACACTCCACCGGGCGCACTTCCTATAATCGACAATAGGGCTACACGTAGACCAAACGATCACAGCAGATGTCAAACTCGGATACTCGGCGTTGCACGATCTCGTAGGAGAGACGTATAAGAGCGGCCCACAAGGTAAGAAGGGCAGCGAATGCAATAAAGTGGAGTATGGACAGCGCGTCGGTATAAGACGGCAGTGAGAGGAAAAGGAAGGAAAGAAGGGATATGGCGCTTCACAGACAGCCAACAGCTAAGAACAGGATGGGTAGAACAACCAAAGGTCTATTCAGCGTACAACCAGCAGACAGCTAGAAGTAGCAAGGCAGTTGGGTGGTATAGTCCAAGAAGTTAAGCTTAGGTCTTCAGCGACCATAAGCCCAAAGCTATATACTACAGCAAGGAGGTTTGAACCCCAGCTTGCAACTCCAAAACCCTAATACACGGGTCCTAGGAATGAGTCATGTCGAGTCAGAGATAAGAGTCAGCCAATGGCATAAGGCACTCATGGCACGAGTCAGAGATAAGGGAACACGAGGCGTAATCCATCAGAATCAAGGCACAATCGATACAGGCACGTACGAGTCATCAAACACGAGGCAGTCTAGGTCGGTCCAGGCACAAGTAGGGATCGACACGGGTCACCCGCGTGTCGATTGGCCTCAACCCGTACCCGTACCCGCCTCAACCCGTACCCGTGGCCACAGGTACGGGTGAGGCGGCGGGTCATGGGTTTGACGGGTTCACGCGGGTTTGACGGGTACTCACACTTACATGCGAATGGTTCTCAAGTTCACACGGGTTTGATGCTTACATGCCAGTGTGCCCTGTGCAACTGAACCTACTCTAATATAGTTCTAGTGTAGTACTAGTGTATAACCGTTGCTGCCGTTGATACCATCATATTCATCATCGCCCGTCATGGTCGTGGTCGTTTTCGTCGTGGTCGTGGTCGTTGTGATCGTGCTCATTGTGGTCGTTGTGATCGTGCTCATTGTGGTCGTGTTCATTGTGGTCGTGGTCGTCGTGGTATCATGGTGCCGTGGTCGTCGTGGTCGAGGTAGCCGTGGTTGTGTCATCGTGGTTGTTGTTTCGTAGTTGTCATGGTTGTAATCTGCGACTGCCACCGCAGTTGTTGCCACTGCTGTTGTCAGCATTGTCACCGCAGTTGTCGTGATCACCCAGTCGCCGCAGTTGTCGGTGCCGTCACCCGCTGTGTTGGCCGTGTTGTGGGTCAATGTTGCCCCACCGTCACTATCATGGTCTTCCGAGTCATCGCCGTCGTCATGTGATTTCATAGAGCGGTCAGAGTCCTAGGTTAGTAAGGCATGACAATTAAGTCAGTAGAAAATGAATGAACCGAACAAAAAAAGGCACTTAGCGAGTGACAAGAGGAGACGACCCCCATCGTGGTTGGCTAAACAATGTGATATCAAGATCCCCGAAGCCAGGTGTATCGATTCTAGCCACGAGGCTATCCAAGTACCTGCTGGTTCCTCGATATCTGGGGAACGTTGTACGGAGCCGAGTCTGTGTGAGTTCGTAGGCGGAGGGGATCCCGCAGGAGTTACAGAGGGACAGAGGAAGGCCGAGTCCGAAGCGTTCGCGACGGCGACAGCCGGTGCGAATGCGAACGGACGAAGGCGAGAGCGGGGAGGTGAGGCGAGAGCGATACAAGAACGAGAGAGGAAACGGGAGCGGAAACGAGACGAGAGCGGGAGGAAATAAGAGACGAGACGACGCGAGGCGATGCGAGAGCTTGGCGAGCTGATCTTTCGAGTGCCCACGGTAGTGCCTGACTTCCGGGATGAGCACGCAGAGCTAAAAGGGGGAAAACGATGGCGACCGAGCGCTCTGTATTCAGCAGGAAACAAGATGGTTTAAATACAAAAGAATCAGTACCCCAGACAAGTAAGGAGGGGTAAAAGAGTAAGGTAAGAAGGACAGGAAGAAGTGGCAGAGGAAGCCGAGAGACGAACGCGAAAACGATCGAGTCAAACAAATGGTAAGGTACGAACGGGCGAGACGATACAAAGGAGCCGAGGAGACAACAAGATATGATGAACAAAAGGAGCCGAGGCAGTGAGAACGGGCGTAGCGAGCTTGACATCTTGAAAGGGAGATGGGCGGTGCGACCAAGACGGAATGTTTGAGGGACAAAGACAGCGCGAGGCGCGAGGACGCGCGGCCTGCGTACGGGGGCTGGGAAGCGTCTTGCGAAGGGGATTGGTGTCAACGGCGGTCCATGGCGACGATAGGCAAGGGTGGGCGAGGGCGAAAGGAGATGTCGAGCGAGGAGAGAGACTCGGAGAAGGTGTCGAGATCGATGGCGAGGAGCGAGCTGTGGCGAGATGATGTGACCGATATGGCAAGCCAGCCATGTGACGCCGGACCGAGACCGAAAGTACCCCTTCATTGTCTTGGTCGAAAGGTCTTGCGAAAGGTGGCCTGGGTCAAAAGTAAACATGAATTGAGTGGTCGTAAGTGGACTGGACGAGTTACTTGTACCCGCGGGTACCCGTGCCACGGGTACGGGTTTGGCACGGGTTCAGAACTGCTGACCCTGACCCGTACCCGTTGTACCCGTACCCATGACCCGTACGGGTTTTGCCGACCCGTGTCAATCCCTAGGCACAAGCTCATCTGGAACCATCTGGTGCGGGTCTAGCCAGGTCACGTGCCAGGGTCACATGACGGGCGTTTATGAGAGATCACGTGATCTACTCCCAAGGCTTCTGAGCGCTTCCAGGGTGGTAGTAATAGTCACGTGACTCAGCTTTGGTTGGTCAGGCACTTTCAGCCACGAGCCTCATAACTTGAGTTTCCTCCTCGGCAATATCCGAGGGACTTCTCCTCTTTGCGGTGTTCTTCAGGGTCTTGGCGGGTGATCGGGGGACGGTCGAGGGTGAAACCGTAACAGCTGTGTTGTGCCCGTCCTTTCTGCAGTGCTTACAATGCTTCGTCTTGCCTCGCTTTGAGGATCTACGTTTAGTATCCCCGGAGCGTATATCGCCTATGCGTTTGGCAAGCGGACACTTTTTATTAGTAGCCTGATTAGTACTCTTGGGCTTCTGGGCACGAATTTCACGCCGTGTGCACTCCTCTTTCACCATACCTATAAATGTCTGGGAAGAGATGGATCTCTTCGGGTCGTCTGTGACGTCCTCGAAGAGTCCGCCGTAATACGGCTCGGAGAATGTGTCCCAGGATGGAGGTAGGGCGAAAGCGAGTAATGTTTTGAAGAAGTCGTCATTGTATCGGTGCTTCCTCCCACGCGTCAACTGACTGAAGTGTTCATACTCTTTCTTCATGTCTTCGAAGCGCTTAGGGATGTCGTCACATTGACTGTTAGCATACATGAATAGATTCTTGAGGATCACGTAGACCGTGTGTGAGCCTTTAGCTTCGTGCACAGCCGTGAGGCTCTCCCAGATCCTGTGCGCCGTCTTACAGCGGTGAACGTTCTTCACCTGTGGCGGCGTAAGATTATTCATTATCAAGACCTGGGCGTAGTCATCATTAGCATCCCAGATTTTCTTGGCCGCCTTGTCCTTGGAAGGACGCGTGATGGTGCCATTGACATATTTTGTGATTTGACAATAGTTGAATACTTTGCCCCTTTTGCGTTTCGTCATCAGGGGCTCTCTTTTCTCTGTACGAAATATGAGTTATTTGATCCGAATTTGAGGTCTGGCTGTATAGTTGTCAAGCTATAGGGCAGGGCCCATAACCTGAAGGAATATACTTAATATGGAGATCACACGGAATGGCGGCGAGCCAGGGATGAGCGTCCTAGATAAGACACAGCGCCCCTAGTATCGAGTGTTGTTTGTACATTATTTACAACATATCACTAATCTACTCGCACGTGAGTCCACATCGGGAATCTCCGACGATCGGAGATATTCGGCTGATACCAACTGGAAATCCTACAGATACTTGATGCAAGTCTTGACAGTTAAAAGATGGCAAAACCCCTGATGATATATCAGTTGTTATTTCAGTATATCCTTGAGTATAGCTCTGCTTTGTTGCGTGATTCCTTGCGTGATTCACTACACCATCTTGATGACAGTGCTATATCAGGATGAATCCAATGAATGGGAAGCTGAGGCCTTTGGGCTCCAGTATCAATATCATAAGTTACAAACACTGCATGCAAAGCAGAGTTTTCAGACCCTATAGGGTTTTCTATGGGTTTTATTCAAGGTTTTATTGGTCTGAAAACCCCGTTTTGCACGCAGTGAAACGGAATGTCACTCTGCGCGCCCCGCGGGCTTTCCTGGCTGAGTAAACCTTTCTCACGCTCTCCGTTGTGCATCTTCCCGTAAACGCTTCCCACTTTTGTCGGTGCCCCGTTCCCTCTGTTTACGAAATTTCACGTGACATATGTTTTCCGTCCCCGCGCCCTCGACATCACGTGATTTGTGTCTGCCACACCTTCGTTTGCACTCTCTGCTCCCGCACGCGCTTCCGGCGTCATCTCACTGGCGCAAACTGATGGATGTGCTCGATCGATACCTCTTCCACTGCCAGGTTTTTGACCGGAAAAGCCAGCCTTACGAACAGAGGAGAGCTACCGGAAAATTCAAGCTGCTTCATTTGCGAAGCAGATGTCTTTGGAGAGACACTTCACAAAGCATAGCACCTATGTAATATGTGGTTCTTCCAGTGTGATTTACAGGCGGAACAACTACCGAGACCCGAAGGGATATACGACGTCGCCGCGAAAGTTGAGTACACCCCTCTCAGAAAACACAGAACTGCTGACTTCACAATGCAGATTGCCGGCCCAGCACCCCCTACCCCTTTGCACCCACTGTCCTCACAAATCGAAGGCCCGAATCCACACTTTTAACATCATCTACGTGCCCTCCTTCACGTCATGTGCTGACTGCATATACCAGTCACGGACCCCTTCTAAACCGATCTGGAGGGCGGCCTGGCACACAGTTCCCTTCATAATTCGTGCATGTCAACAAATCGCCAGTGGTCTTCCAAACGATGACATAGGTATTTCTGCGTCTTTCCCAGTGACATTGACCGATCTTAAGTCGTCAAACACTTGCCCACATTGTCAACTCTCATAACTTTCTCTGGGAAACCAACCAGTTGGGAACGTCACGACGTGTTATCCTCACAAATTGCACCAAAAGCACTTGCGCCACTATCACTGTCGACAGATCACGCGTGATGGTGAACGATGACCAAGCCATGACGGACATTCGTCCTGTTTTCATTCGCATCACTTTCTCGTCTCGCCGTTTCCAGACTTTCACAGAAGTTGACATTCCTGTTCACCACCTTAGCTCTTTCGACAAGCAGTGTCAGCATTACCACGCTTTCCACTGGATTGCAGAAGCTGTCGGTTACGACGGATATGGAGGTTGTTCTGAAAGTTTTGTTGACCCTCTTCCGCACGATTTATCCCGTCTCTACTGTGGCAACGATAGTACAGACTAAAAAAGGTGACCGTTCGAAACAGTTGCTGTTCTTTGTATTCGTATGTAAAGGCAGTCGAAACTACTGCAGACTTCCCATCTTGCCTTATGTTTCTATCCGCACGTTTTCCGTTTCTTTGCAAATACGCACCGGTATCTATAACTTACCTCTCTACGTACGCTGTGAAAAATTGAACGCTCTCCTGCTTGAAGCGATCTAGGGCCCCACTGCTCATTAGGGCTAAGAAAGGAGGTTTTGACAAACCATTGCATTGGAGCATTTCTCCCAATCAAACTCGAGTGACTTGAACGTTCCATTGCCGCACCAGAGAGGTCAGCGGTCTAACCCATATTGCAACGGCCACACCAATATCCATCATCATCTATACACCTCGTCCTTTCAGTCGTAAGGATGGGGCGACATGCCCACCGTCCACTCGAGATCTTCGGGAGGTTAGTGACATTTCCCAGGGTGTGCCTAGACAGTAAAACCGAGCCGCTCAGAAACGCGGGAATCGGAGAGCAGTTGTGACCGGAAATTGCACATACCAGGCGCCAGTCGGTGCTGGTGCCGTCGCCTCTACTATCATCTAGGTCCACCGGCTGCGAAATGATGGGGTGGGAGAAAATGTCAATGTCATTTTTTAGTGCTCGCGGCTGTGACTCAGGTGTCGCGAAATGGAGCGGCGTCTCTGCGATGGCGCGAGCCCCGCCAGGGACGGGGGAGGAGGTATTATCTCCATGTTCGGGTGATTGGTGGTCACGCAAGTAGATGCGGTTGTTGAGGCTCACTAATAGGGTGTTGGAGTACCTGAGGCTTTGGTCAGCGTTCTTAAGCTCGCGCGTAGTGTAAGTTATGTCTCGCTCACACTTTCCCAAAAATCGCAGATCTTTTTCACATTAGTCGGAAAGGTGCAAAGCGGCAGACTAAAAGAACGTACGTGTATACGAAATAGACCTCGTTCTGTGAACGAGATGATCAGGTCAAAAGATGGATCGTGACGTATCTCGGTCCGACTTACGGGGAAGGTGACATAAAGCACAAGGGTTGCAATGGCTAACGTGGCTAAACAGGAAGTTAGATGCACGACCACGTGATATTTTCCGGGGGACAGGTACCAGTAAGGGTGTTCGTCTCAATGGTAAGCCGTACCACACGAATTAACACGAAGCTGGAGAAGTTGCTACTTGCCCTCCTCAACTGTTCGGATCTCGGTCGACGTAGTAAAGGATGAAATAAAATGACGGCGTACCAGCAGCGTCATCGCCACCGCGATCAGAATGTCCGCCAAGGCACTCGATATCGCCCATAACTAATACAGCGATGTATGAGGTGGTATGGTCAATTAAAACCAAAACGAGTGTGCGTACGTATACTGCTGTCTTGGGAGTCGCAGATTTTTCAACCAGGAATGGCTAAATGCTGTGTGAGAAAGACGATTTGGCGAATGTGTGTATAGTACTGACTTTGATGCTCCATATCGATGCGGCTGATTGTGTCACCGCGGCCTGTGTTCAGGAAAAGGAAAATGTCAGAAGCCTATGTAATCCCCGCGACTCCCTGCGTCACATGACTCCATCCTTTAAATTTCTTCTGAATTTCTTCTGCGATGGATGTCTCGGATATTCTCGCATCTCAAATCTCAAAAAAGTGAGATCCGTACACGTACAGTATTTACCCGTTGAACATCGCTGAGCGGTGTCTACCGTAGTAAATCTACCCTCGTCGAGAAAGACGTTCCCCTCGACACCGATGCAGGCTTCTTGACGGTCACAGACCCGAGCGTGATCGACAAAGAGAGCTACGAGTACGTTCCCTTCCCCTCCCTTCCCTTTTTTCCACGACTCATTCATTAAAAAAATTGCAGCCACGATCGCGAAGCGTATCTCCAGTCGACCGCGCGGGATGGCATCCAGCACCTCCTCGCAGCGCTCTTCAGCCTGCCGACCCTCCCCTCACCCGAGGGCCCGCTCGCGCAGCTCCCACCGCCGACGACGCAGCTCCCGCGTGCCAAGCCTCTCCCCAAGCCCAAGCCTCCGACAAAATGGCAGCGCTTCGCGCGCGCGAAGGGCATCAGCTCGCTGCGGCGCGACAAGAAGATCTGGGACGACGAGCGCCAAGCGTGGGTGCCGCGCTGGGGGTGGAAAGGCAAGAACAGGGACGAGGAGACACAGTGGCTACACGAGGTGCCTGCCAACGCTGGTGCGTCCTTTTTTTGACCTTGGTGGGCGGAAGCTGAAATGCCACGGTGACGCTTGGTTGGGTTCTAGATGCGGACCATGACCCGTCCAAGGAGGCGCGTGTGGCGCGCAAGGAGCGCATGGCGAAGAACGAGCGCCAGCATCTGCAGAACATCGCGCGGGCCCAGCAGGGACGGACGACGGCGACGGCCACTGGTACTCAGGTCGACCGTAAGCGGGATATTAATCGCACTCTCGCTACGACACGTGTGAGCACGGCGAGCATGGGCAAGTTCGACCGCGTGCTCGACGGCGAGAAAAAGCTGCGCGGGGTGAAGCGCAAGGTACCGTAACCCCTCCCGCCTTTCTCTCGCCTCCCTTTGTGTGCTCACCACTTTTACCCCCGATTTTATCTGTACGGTGCCGCTTCGTCCCCAGTTCGACCCGATCGAAAGGTCTGTCGACGCGGAGAAGAGCGCGAATCTGGCCCTCATCAAACAGATAGGAAACGGCGCGCCTGGTGGCTCGTCATTGAAAAAGGTAAAACGGGATGGCCCCGGCAGCGGGAGTGGCGGCGGTGGTGCAGGGGATGTGGTCAACGTGCGCAAGGCGGTGCGATTTGCCTCTGGGGGCCAAGGAGCAGCTGCGCTCGCGCGCAAGTCGGTCGTAGGCTCAGGTTCAGATGGCAGACAAAAGCGGAAGGGAAAACGGTAGTGTGGGTTACTTCATGTATCAATGCATGTGCAACCGCAAAATGTTTTGGCATTTTGCGGTAAGGACAAGAAGCCTGGCGAGGACACACGTACATGATGTCGGCCTAGTTGTAGTGATAGGTGTTACCTGGGTCGTCCATTCGATAGGTGAACTATCCAGTTTATTTGTCGCTGGCCGTCTCCGCCCAACCACAGGCCACAACAACGACAGCCAGAATCTGGGTTACATTTGGGCCAACAACCGGTCTTTGACACCACCGTCACAACGTCTTTCTCATGCGTCCAGTCAAGAGACAAGGCCATTGAGCTTTCCGGCCAAAACTGTCTCGAGCCGAAGCTGCCCTTGTTGGGAAAGAGTAATTTCAGCCATCTGATCGTTTCCTTCAGGTATATCTTCATCCCATTCGGGATATCCCACCCTGGCTTTCATGTTCAGTAGAACTGCCATGCGGAAATGATGCTTCAGAAGCGCCGGGCATGGGGGTGCCACCGAGGTCACGTGACCGGGTCACCGGGTGGCCACCGCAGTATTGGGACATTCGTCATACCATCGAATCTCGGTTGATCATAAAAGCAAATGACTTTGTAGTCATTCTGAATGTCATCAGGAACCTCAAATAGATAAAAGGGTAAAGCCTACATCGGGATTGATGGCCACTAGATACTTATCGAAATATATGTGAACTGTACTGTCCAGGAGAATGCCGTTTTGTACAGAATGTATACCAGTTTCTCCATCATACTTATCGTCAGTGATATGCTGTTGCCATGACCCTGACCTCCACTGTAGAGGGGCATTGGAATTTAGTGGTATCTGGCAATAGCTGGCGGTCCCGTACCACTGTACCAGATCAAGGTGAGCGACAGGGAATATATGGGCGGCCTCAAGACCAATAAACCGAAAATTCCGTGTTCTAGTTACAACATAATGTCGATCTCGTTCACGGACGAGACGACAAAAATTTTCAGACTGTTCGAAATGAGACATATTTCTCGGTACATGAAAACAGGGCAAACTCACATGAGGACCCACTTTTGAGAGTGATTGAGTTACAGCGCGGGGTATGGGCCCCTTGTCATTGATAGGAATCTCGACGGGTAAACCTTCAGGGCTCAGAACGACATAGTACCCAGGTTGTACCAGGTCTGTATTTGCCTGCATATTGATCGGCGCCCCATGCTGACCCACAGGGTCTTCTGGATCGCCGTGTCCCAAGCAGGGAAAAGTTGCATATTGCAGCGGTTTTCATAATGAAGTGGCCCCTGAGCTTTCGCCTAGCTCAGCGGACATCCAAAACTCAAGAGTGTTGAGAAATTGGGCTATCATGAAGAATTGGGGTTATAGAATAGTTATTTATCTCGGAGAGCTAGGTTATGGAATAGTTATCTGCGTTGTCAGCTTGTCATCTCAGCGTGGCCGCCCCCCTTCCGTTGTTGTCCCTTCCAAACCCTCAATGAAAACCCTCAACGGTACTCCAATGTCATCATGTCATCAAGGAGTTGGCCTCATCAATGTTGCATTGGGGACTGCATGACTCAGAAATCCATGAGCTCACTGGAATCAGTGTTACAGGGTACTGTTGCGATCGGACTCATCGGTACGGACTGCGGACTCGTGGGGTTCTGACTACCCTAGTATTAGTCAGGGACAGTCGTCTCAGTCAGCCTCAGATCGATTATCACATGTATACAGTACAGACTCGACTCATACCTAGGACAGTCGTAGTAGGGTTCAAGCTACTATCGCCACTGGGTACCTTACATTCTGGAGGAGCTTCAAAGCTCCTCGACAACTGTATATAAGACTGATAGTGCGAAGACCGAGCTCCTTAGCTTGGTCTTCTTGAATTACTAGTCTCTCATCCCTCGTCTCTCCCTTGTCTGCTTCGCTGTTCCCTCGTACCAGCCGAGGAAGGATCGTGTGGTGACCAAGCACCCCGTATCAGTAGAGGGTCTCGTGACTCCGATAGTCCGAGTATCTGCTAAGTCGCTTGCTACTATTGTCGACTTCACCCTCGTCCTTTGTATAGCATACATCAGCCACGCCCTGCGCATAGCCCTAGCCGTCGCCTACGGAGTACTGAAGACGCACGAAGCAAACCACTCTGTCACCGCTCAAGTCGAGCATCGTTGGGACGAGCCCAACGCAACATTAAGACCAAGCTAACCCTTACACACGACACAGTGGCGCCTACAACCGGAGATCGGTGGGGCTGGAACCAAGTCCTCTCATACACCATCCCTCAACGAGGAGAACAGAACGTCCCTACACGCTATCTGAAAGCCGCTAGGTGGAGGACGCACAGAGGAGAAACAGGATACTTCGTCGATTTCCCTAATCGACCAAGCCACTATTACCCAGTTGAGTTCAGCTTCGCACATACTTGCTGGTGTATACTCGCAACAAACGACGCAGGAGTACGAACGGTCGTCCGACCAACCACACACGAATACCGGTGCGACATCCTCGAAAGCGAGGTCGTACCCACTGAAAGAGTAGGGCCCATCGATGGAGCAGCCCCCACAAGTACCACAGAAGAAGAAGACTCGGAGTCAAGCCGAAGCAGCAACGAGTCAGAAGAAGACCACCTCTCGCAAGTAAACGCAGAGGAACAGGAGGAGCTAACAAACCTAGCCAACCGAGCGGCAGGAATCACACTCGACGAAGCACCACAAGCTGAGCAGATCACTGTTTACCCACCAGACGAAATGACGACCACACAGCTCGAACCAACGTTCGCGCTACAGATGGATCCCATACAGCAGCCACAGGACGGCATTCCAGAAGACCTCCTCCCCATCAACCCAAGCACAGGACATCACATGAACGCAGACGACGCAGCTCTTATGCGCGCAATAGGACCTGACGAACCGGATCCCCCAGGGCGAGGCCCAGGAGGAGGTCACCCACGCGGGGGTGGAGTACCCGGAGGTGGAGGAGGACCGCCAGGAGGGGGACCACCAGGAGGAGGCGGCTTCCCAGGAGTAGCCCCCATCGGCAACCCGCAACACCTAACCGACAAACTCATGGGTAACCCACCGGTCGTTTTCAACGGCGACCGCACCAAGGCCCTCCAGTTCAGAGCGCAATGGAACCTCTACCAGGGAGTCAACAGCACGAGCTACGTCATGACTAACTACTATCGTTGATCACTCCTCTTTCTCGGTTATATCCAGGGAGACCTCGTCAACGAATGGGTCATGTACATGACCGACTGGCTGATGCGCCAGAAGGACGCAGGATTCCCCGAGCACACCCGACGCTTCTGGGACGAGACTCTCCGCGCCTTCACCAGGAGGTTCTCAAACACTATGGAGAAAGAGCAAGCGCAAGCGGAGCTGCGCAAGGGCTTCCACATGAAGGAAGGGGACATCGATAGCTATGTGGCAACCTTCGAACGACTTGCCCACCAGGCTGACTATAACCTGGACGCCCCTCAAACACTGGACCTGTTCACAGCAGGACTACCTAGGACACTAGTTCACCAAAGTCTACGAGCAATACGAACCCACCTCCTTCGAAGCTTGGAAGCAGGCGGCAATGAAGAAACAGCAGCAATATATGCACTTACAGGCACGTCTCAGCTCGATAAAACCATCCACTCAAAAAACTACTCCGCGTCCCAGCCCCTGGGGAGCCCCTCAAAGCAGATGGGTGCCGAGGAACCTCCCCCATCACCAAAACCCCAATGCCATGGACACCTCCGCGGATCGCACGTGAGCCCGAGGGGCAGAAGCCGAAGACGCTCAGGGGAGGCTTGCCGGGTCAGAGTTCGGACTCGGCACCCAGCAAGAGACCTCCCTATCCGCCCCGAGGAGGGCCGAGGACACGAGGCAGAGGAAGGGGACTTCCCCGCGACGCTAGGGAAGTGAATTTGCTACACCTGCAATCAAAAGGGACACTTCAGTCGCTTTTGCCCACAGCACCGCAATAATGCACAAGGAAGCAGTAGCCGAGCTGTCGGAAATGGACTACTACACCCAAGAACCAAGGGTGCAAGCACACGCAGCGGTCACCCCTCAGCAGCAAGCACAAGATTGGCTCCAGGGAGTGGCAGGAGCGCCGGACGAAGTGAAGGACCTGGTCCTTCAAGAACTGTGGGGAAAAGAGGGTTTTCCAAACGCCTGAACCCATCGGCCTGGGTGAGGGCACTCCGTTGTAACTCTGTAATAATCACACACTTCCGATCGTTGAGAATTCCAGTTTCCGTTCGAACAAGTTACAACATGGCCGAAGTAAAAGCACTGGTGGACTCCGGGGCCACAGACAGCTTCATCAAACCCGCGTTCGCAAAACGAATGGGGAATCGGTCTCAAAGAGTTGGAGACCCCCAAAAAGATATGGAACATCGATAACTCAGAAAATAAGGCAGGGCTAATCACACACTGCGCAGACCTCGATGTCGAGACCAAGGGAGCCCACAAAACCATGAGGTTCCTACTCACGGACACAGGGAACGAAGACATCGTCCTCGGGTACCCTTGGCTAGCTGCCTACGAACCTCAGATCAGCTGGCAGCACGCAGTCATCAAAGAGGACGCATATCCCGTCATCCTCCGAACTACGCATCCTATAGACCGAGGGGTGACCATCGCATTTGCCCCCACGGAGGCGTTCACGGATGAAGAAAAGCGCTGCGCAGTACAAGAACTCACAGACGAGTGGAACATGGTCAAAGCTCGCAACACCTCCACCGAATTAGCCATTGAGGCCGGACAGTACACCCACGTCACAGAAGTCCCCAAGGAATACGCAGACTTTGCAAAGGTGTTCAGCGAAGAAGAATCACATCGCTTTCCACCCTCGCGACCATGGGACCACGCCATCGAGTTCAAGAAAGACACCCCAGATGCCATCGACTGCAAACACTGTGAACGTTGATTTGGATCAAAATCATCCAATCTGGTAATGATTTTCAGATTTCAGCCTAGCGTAGACGACTTAGTGGATGATTTCATTTCATCCTAACTTGTGGTGCTGATAATCATCCAAATAAAATGATTCTATTACCTACTGAAAATCACGCAAAACAAAACAATGTTAAATTGTCATCCTAAAGCACGTCTATGACCGGATGACTGAAAATCGCGGATGAATATCATCCTATATCTGCAGTAACATTAGTACGACATGCACACATCGATATCGATATCTGTCTGAGTTGGCATCCCCCACACCGCCGTCCCAATCCCGCTGTCGCCATTCCCGTCGTCCCCGCCGCCGTCCCCTCTGCCGCCGCTTCGTCACCGGCCACTTCGTCGTGGTCGTGGTCGCGCCGTCATTGCACGGCCGTCGGCGTAGTCTTCGCGCGGCCGACTCGCGCCGTTATTGCGCCGTGGTCGTGTCGTGGTCGCGCCATCGTTCGCGCCATCGTCGCACCGTTGTCACACATCTTCGCGCCATCGGTGGTCATCGTGCGAGTCGTCGTCGGGCGGCTTGCACCACGCCGCGTGCGTCGTCGCGTGGGGCTCGCCTCGGAGTGGTGGTGGTGGCTTGCGGTCGGAGTCCACGTGTGGGAGTGGCGTCGGTGGTGGACATCGGTGGGGCCGGTGGCGGTCACAGTCGTGGTAGGAGACGCACACTCGACTTAGAAAAAAAAAAGGTCTGGCGGAGGCTGAATCTGTGGCGTGGGAAAGTGAGCCTGACACGTCGACACGTTGACACCGGGCACCCTTCTTCAACACTTCACGTTTCAACAACTGAACGTACTGAACAACTGAACTGGTGCGTTTGTTCTTTTTTTTGTTTTTTTTTCCTTCTAACTAATCTTCTAATGGTCCTCTTCCAGGTGTTGCCTTTGCACACCGGCCACCCCCTCTACTCCAGGGATAACATTGCGGGCACGCAATCCACCACACCACCACGCCCTGTCCCTTGGCCCCCACACCCCCCGCCGCTGCTGGGCTTCGGCCCCTTAAAGATACGTTTTCTTTTGTTTTCTGTTTTTGTGCTACAGACCTAAGTCCCCATGGCCGCCTCCGCCTCCACTTTCCAGCACACAACCCGTGGCCGCCGCCTCCAACCCATCGCCACGCACAAGTTCGCCGCCACCACCACCCCTTACAGCGCGCAAGAGCCGCCGCAACACCACCGTCACACCCCCGCCGCTGCTGGGCTTCGGCCCCGTAAAGATACGTTTTTCTTTTGTTTTTTTGTTTTTGTGCTACTGACCTAAGTCCCCGTGGCCGCCTCCGCCTCCACTTTCCAGTACACAGCCCGTGGCCGCCGCCTCCAACCCATCGCCACGCACAAGTTCGCCGCCACCACCACCCCTCACAGCGCGCAAGAGCCGCCGCAACGCCACCGTCACACCCCCGCCGCTGCTGGGCTTCGGCCCCGTAAAGATACGTTTTTCTTTTGTTTTTTTGTTTTTGTGCTACCGACCTAAGTCCCCGTGGCCACCTCCGCCTCCACTTTCCAGTACACAGCCCGTGGCCGCCGCCTCCAACCCATCGCCACGCACGAGTTCGCCGCCACCACCACCCCTCACAGCGCGCAAGAGCCGTCGCAACGCCACCGCCGCACGGCGCGCAACCCCCACCGCTACGACACCAACGACGACGGTGACGCGGCGGGAACAGCACAGAGGCAGGAACGATGGTGATGCAGCGGCGGGAACAGCACGGAGGCAGGAACGACGGTGACGCCGGCGAGGCCGGCGATGATGGCGATGGCGTGTAGTAATTTTATGTGTATTAGTTTAGTGAAAATAGAAATTTATTTTATCGGATCAACCTAAAAAGGAGTGCTGAAAATCATCCAATGAACAAGACTGATTTTCAGTTGAAATAAATACTGATTTTCATCCAATAATTGCTACTGATTTTCATCCAATGATTGCTACTGATTTTCATCCTAAAATTGGCGTACGGTGTGTCATTTTTGGATAGGTTGATTTTGTACAAATATAGAATGATTTTACTCCTAATTTCGTCATCCTACTTGATGCTGATAATCACGCGCGGCGTACTGATATTCATCCTATGAAAGATGTCGTTTAGGCCTTACATAGGATGACTTATAGGATGAATTTCATCCTAATTTGCGGTCACAGTGTGGAGGGCAGAGAGTTGTTGCGGGACCAAATAGCAGCTATTGGAAAAATAAAGACGCAATGGCAGGACCACGAGTTGTGTGACGGTGGGCGCTCGAGTGATTTTCTGAACCTTCCTGAAGGGAGAGGGCGATGCCGAGTTGTTGAGGGACAATACAGAAGCCGTTGGAGAGTGATTGTGGGAAGGATGTGATATCGACGGAAGATCGAAAGATTGAACTGGGGTGTCTCGGGATGAGTGAAACTTGAACGGCCTGAATGACATGAACAGCCGGAAACACTTGTCATTCGTCCGGTAGTTGCTCACGACAATGAAACTGGAGCAAACTTTTAGGTATGGTATTAGCGTAGGACTGCAAACCCGTGCCCGGGCTGCCAAACCGCAAGACATATGATAGTACTGTAACGGAACTTGAATGCACAACTAGTAACAGATACGAAATATTTAGACAGGATCCGAGGAATCTTCTATGTCAACGAGACCACCAAAGTCCCAGTCTGCTGCCACATGAGCCGCTGCTTCATCACCGACATCGAGAATGCCATTTCGAAAAGCACTCTTAACAATCTGGAGTGCCTCAAATGTGTCCGTTTTGAGACGATTGCGTAGGTAGGTCCCAGTGAGCCGACCGCTCGAAAATGCACGCTCTGAGGCGACAGACGAGCCTTGAATTGCGAGATAATCTCGCGCGATGAGGGAGAGGGTGGGATAACGGATGGAATTATGCTAACAGTGTCATGATCCGTTAGTTAGACACCCTAACAATATAAAGAATACACTTACGCCCCACCATTCAACGAGCCCATTCCGTGCCTCACGTTTAGAATCTAAATACTCGTTAAGTTCCCTGCGAGGGTCAGCGATACCTCCGTTGTTGTCGTCTTTGAGTGACAGCTGTATCCAATTCGATCCGTAGCCAACGTTGTCGTTGTTCGGTAGATCTAGATCTATGTCAATAGGATATAATCGGAATGGGTATTGTAGTACGAACTTCTCTGCGAAGATGGGGCTACAACGTGTCTAACGTCTTCAGTAGCTTCATTGTATTTATCAAACTGGATTGGATACTCAGTATCTGAACCATAGGTTGAAACAACGGACTTACGATCTCGGCAAGGATCGTTCTGGTACGCAAAACGAACTCAGGACTCCAAGCCCCCATGATGTATCCTAGTTTGATTGACGGATCGAGAACTGTCGAGTGGATTAGTCAATCACACTACAAACCATACCCAAGTTGTTTGACGCACCGGTACACACTACATACACACGGCAGGTATCAAGTGTCCGATACCACTTCGAGAGATTCGAAACGCCAGCGGCTATGGCATCACGGATCGGCCCAAACTTTGGGTCCCTCCCGGCGGCTTCCATCGCCGTAAGTAAGCACTCAATTACTGGAAACACGCGGGAAACCGTGGGAACGCGTTCGGAAGAGAATTCTTGTTGTGCGAGAGCCGGGTGCTGCGTTACAGGTTTAGCATACGTTCTGTGAGAGATTTGAATTACCGTTAGTACCCTGAGTACTTGACGAAGTAGATCGAGGTTACCCCATTTGTCAGGGGTAAGCTTGAAGTCAGCGTAGCACTTCTTCTGTAAGTTGGGGACATGTGAACTATCGTCGGCAAGCTGAATAAACTTCGTAATGCCCTGATGATTAATGAGATACAGTGCGACGATACAACGAGAGGGGGACAGGAAATACCTTTCTCAACAAGAACGCGCGCTCGAGTAAGTCGTACATAGAGGACCAGCGCGTCCGAACGTATTTGACGAGTTCGAGACGGGGCAGCTCTTCCTCAGCACAACACTTGAAGAAAAACGAGGACGCCTGTGGGGAAAGTCGGACCTGAGGCCTATCAGCTTTTGCTCATAAGAATCAGAAAGTTTGCGCACCTGATTGATGAACGCCCATAACTTTCCGAGGGTGTCCCCAGATGCGTACAAGGTGTCATTGTCTTCGACGTCGCCTGTTGCCTGATCCTCCAAGTCATCCATTGTGGTGATGGACTCCATGGTTGGGCCATTTCGAGTGAACGTCTCGACGATATGCTTGGCGCCGAGGTGTATAATGTGTGCAAGGCACCTACAGGATGTTAGAAAGTATTCCCGAATGCTAGACGACCCACATACCTCACACGTCGTTCCGAAGCTCTCCATTCGCGTTCAATCGTGTCCAACTTGCCTTCGAGGTGTCTCATCATCTTGTCGTTGGAGGTGACATTGTCCGACGTGATACAACCAATCTGCCGAAATCAAACGAATTGGCGTCTCCAGGAAGGACGCTACACGTACCTTGGACTCCAACCCTGCCGCTTTGATGATCTCCATCACCACATTAGCGAGGTTTTCGCCGCTGTGGTTACCTTTAAGTTCCCGGAACGCAAGCAGCAACGTGCGGAGCGACCATTCTGTGGGGGATTCCTTGGTGCTATGAACCCAGTGCACAGTAATTCCGAGGTACGGGTCACGGGCTGGTGATGACCAGGTATCCAACGTTACTGATACCTCCCCAGGGACGCTCTGCAGACAATGTGAGTCAGCGCTTGGGTTTGCGATGAACAATACTCACTGCAAAAAGCTCATTCAACATGACCTTGACTTTGTGTGCTTTCGCATGGACGGCCTTTGCAACGCTTGTGCGGTGTGGAATATCGCTATCCTTGGTACCAGGACGTTGGAACATGAGCAAACGACGGAATGCCGCACGGTCCACAAGGGAAAAGGCCTACGTTTGTCACGAGTTGAGTAAGTCAATTGTCACGTATCATAAACGAACGATATTCCCACCTGGTCATCAACCACCACTAACTCGAGGATGTGTTCCATCAAGCCCTCCTTCGACCACTGAGGCGCCTTGACCACAGTCCAGTCTTCCAGGCTCCCTTGTTTTTCTAGTTGCTTGGTTCCTGCCGCCGCCGCCATTTTCATGATGCGCTCATTTGGCTTGACCCCTTCGCGTTTGCAACCGGCCAAGTACAGCTCTCTGTGAGTAGCCCATTGTCTAGTGTCGTTGTTCAGTTACTGACTCTTTCTTATATCCATGAGTAGTTACCTGATGATGTGCGTACGACAAGTTGAAACATTACCGGTCAGCCATGTCTTGCATAGCCGACAGTACCGTGCGTCCGTGTGACTCTCAGGATGTTCTCCATCCTTGAATATGCCTATCAGGTCGGCAAGCCGGATATCTCCTCCAGTGCTCGAGCGCAACCTGGGCTTTTGGTAGGCCTATAATATACGTTACAAGGTGAGTCGACTCGTAAGTGCCCTAGGGAGAAAGATTATTTACCTTCGCATCTTTTGTAGCCATCTCATCCAACTGCGAAAATTGCCATTCGTCATCGGACTCCCCTCCCTTCGCCTCCGACGCATTCTCCCCTCCCGACGCGTTACCCAAATCATTTGAATTCGGGGTTTTATTTCCACATGTGTCATGAGAATCCTCAGATACGCGTGAAAATACACGAATCTTTGATGTTTTGGGGGGTTCCTCGATGGGGTAGACTTCGTCAGTCTCGGTGTCGCACTCAGCTATGACACTAGTCTTCTTTTTCTTTGTCTTTGGTGGTCGTGCCTCTTCTTCATTATCCGAGGTGACCACGCTTCGTTTGGTCTTCAAACGATGTGTTGCGAGTGCTTCCTTTGCCTTTTCCGTAGGTTTGCGAACGCGACTGGGCCGTTTACCAGCAGATTTGGTGGTACCATCCACAGACTCATCATCTGTAAAGTCTTGGCCTGCTGCGGTGACGGTGCCGATGCCAAATGCGTTCAAAGTGGTCTGGGTAGATGTACCACCACTGGGCTGCCGGGATGGGGCGCTCGGGGCGCTCTTGCCTAAGGAAGGTGAGAACAAGCGTCAATCAATTATTGCGCACTTACAATTGGATGTAGGAATATCGTCCGGGTCATTGGGCCATTCCATTTCATGTGCCTCCTTGAGGCCGCCATTTGGGGTACACGCATCCCCAAATGGTTTTGTTGGATCCATTTGGAAGTTCGACCGAGGTTCGTTTTACTGAGGTTGTACCGTCCTTGAACTTTGAACTCCGTCCCACATCGGTATTTCCCATTGCTGCTACCACCCCGCCCCAGCTGAGTCGCCACATTTTCATCACGCGGCAGTTCGTAAGTCTAAACCTGTCTGTTCCTTGTGTCCTCCCCACTAATGGCCGTCGCTCTTATTCCAACCAGCAGGTGTTCACAAGACACCGACAACTTGAACGGCGCCTCACCAACCCAAAATAGATGAGTACAGTTGGTTCATTCAAGCTATGACACGCTAACATTTATTGCAGGTCTGCCAGGTCTACACAGCTTCTCTGGAAAACGCCCGTCATCGTCGACACCACCGAAATCGCTGCCCCACGTGGACCCCCAACCACACCACTACCCCACCATGCCCTGCGACTCCATAACAACGACAGTAACAGCGCTGACGGCGATAGCGACAGCGACGACGACGGTGCAACAACAGCAACTACAAGGACAATGGTGCAGCGACAGCAACTACGGTGACCAAGACGGCGACGATGACGGCGCAGTGACAGCAACGACAGTACGGCAACAGTGACAACAACGACGGTGTGGTGCAGCATGGCGAGCAGCGCGGCGATGCGACGATGGTGACAACGGTACGGACCGTACGGTGCATTGCGGCGATAGCGACGACAATGACAACGGCGGTCCAACGCAACGATAGCAACGATAACGACAACGGTATGGTGCAGCGGCAATAGACGATAACAACGAAGGGGTGGGGCAGGCAGTAGGCAGTAGTAGTTACGCTATGTAGTAGTACCCGTAAATACTAGATACAATAAACATGCTTAGCTGTATTTTTAAGACCGTGCGAGTACAGCACCCCAAGAGCAAGAGTACCCCTGCTGAGTGCTGAATCATTCGCGCCAAGATTCGCGCGCTACTTTGTAACTGGCAAGGCCAGCGGTCCAAGGTGCAGTCCGGTCCGGACCGGGTCCACACCAACTCAGCGAATGGCGAACCCCGGACCGCACCTGCTAGCTGGGCCCCGAACCGCACCCCGGACCGAACCGGACCCGGGGTGCGGTCCGGTGCGGTTCGGGTCCGAACCCCAATCCGGACCGCACCCCGGCATCCCTACGAGTGACGGTCATTCTAGCTGACAATCTCATCGTTTTCGACCCCGGAGGTGTATTCGTGTTAGAACCAGCTCGCCAGCGCGAGTCACAGGTGCAGTGACTTCATATCTACACACGATGCAGTTTTCCTCTTACCCTTCCTACTATCGTTTTGGCCAAGGTTTTGGCTCACAGTTTTCTTATTTTTGACATTGAAACCTTGGTCGAAACCCTTTTTTTTTCTTAGAAGTAGCTTGAGCGGATGGTCAAGATTTTTGACCCCCTGCTATTTAAGTATAATACGATGACGTAGCGGTAATATGTGTCTGTGCTGTGTCACGATCTCAAATTGTTATGTCAGCACTCATGTAATCTGCTTAGTCACAAATGTATATGTGGCTGCACCTAACCTTATCCTAGCTCCGACACTACTCCCAACCCCATTACGAGTCTTACTTCTGTTACTCCCCGTCTGGCGAAATGGTACTGTTCCGTCCTTGTTCCCTTCGTCTACATTTGTATTTGATCGCCGCTAGCCTGTGTTCCAAGACAGCAATGGTATAGCCGTCAAGTTCTTCATACAAAAAGACCTTCCGACCGAGTTGCAGGCGGAGCTTTGCGAGACCATCACAGTGAGATACACCCATGTTGTTTCGCCCCTCTCGACACGCTCAATCAAAAATCGTCCTACAGCCTCTCGGTGGGCGTGTCGAGGCCAAAGTTCCGCGGCAAGGTTTTGTGTTGATTCGGCCCCACATCAACGAGGGGGAGCGCCTCATCCTCTGCTGGGACAGCCCCGATCGGCCAGAGAGGCATTTCGTTCCATATACTTACGTAGAGGCGTGCAAGATTGCTGGAATGTTGTTGAAGCAAATTTTCGTGGAGAATGGAGAGGCCATCAAGTTTCACATCGACTCGAGCATCGCTAACATAAACGCCCGCGCGGCACTCAGTGCGAGGATCATGGTCGGTCATTTCGGCGTGTACGTAATGTAATCAGACCCCGCTGATCAGCTGACTTTGTAGCACTCTTGGAGGCGATCCCAGCGCATCTGCTCAAACGGCACGTGTGATTCTTGCAGATCCCAACACCGAAATCTTTCAGCACTTAGTGAAGAACTATCAGGGCGTTCCAGGGAAATATGTCGAATCGTATTTATGGGTCAAAAAGTGCGTCGAAAAGGGAACGGTGGTATATACACCCCTTGTGTATAAAAACCCTGCGCCCAGGAGAAGAGTACGTTACATATTTCAATTTTTAAGCCGAAAACTCACAATCGTAGGAGGACCCAGTTCACGGAAGAAGATGAAGAGCGCCTTTGCAATTGGATCGCCGCTAAAATTCCTTACAAGGAGACCGGTGGTAGGACCGGCAACAGACTCTATCAGCAACTCTGCGATATGGTATGTCGCGTCTTCCCGTTTTCTCGTTTCTTTCTCTGAGAGCGATGCAGGCAAATGACCCGGAATACACCTGGGTTACACGCCATACGTGGCAGTCTTGGCGCGAACGCTACAAGAAGAATTCGCAGCGGCTAGACACATTGATTCAAGCCATCGTCGAACAGAAAAAGCCCTCCCTGGGTGAAAAGGGCCAGTACGGTTACGTGCGCAAACCGGAAGAAAAACCAAAGAGAAGTAGGAAGCGAAGGGAAGATGGTACGGGCGCAGGTCCATCCAACGACGATGATTTCCTCCAAGCTGGTCCATCGCATCCGATGGCTATGGCGATGCACGTTTCCCTGTCTGCCCAGGATGGGCATCCCCATCCCGGGATACCAGTGCCCCCAGTGCCGGTCGACATATATCAACATCCCTCGGCTCATCCACACCTGCACGGTGCCTCACATCATCTGAACCAAATGCAGACTCCCGCGAGCAGTTCCATGGGTCTAGGCGTTATTCAAGATGGCGTAGTGGTCGTACAGGAGAGCCCCGCTGAGGAAGAGATGGAGGACGAGGAGGCCGAATGGGAGGTCAGAGTGGGCAACGACTCACCACCCATGTGGGGAAAGCGCCAAGCTGGCGAAGACCCAAAAGAAAACGGCAAAAAGGCCAAGGTGGGGTGAGTCTCCGCCACGTTTGTTAGCCCAATATCAATCGCTGATCGAGAGTCGCAGCGAGCATACGAGCGATCACCCGGCTTCTGGAGTTATACAACGAGATGGGCCGATTCTTCACGTTGTGGACCAAAGTATCTTAGATATCGCGCGTGAGTTCCGTTTCACTGTTGAGGAGGTCCAGGAGCACTATGATCGTTGCGGCGCTATGGAGCGGACGAGAGCACGCTTCAAGAAGATGCGCGATACGTTATCGGCCTTGGCAGATGATCCGGATCAATGTCTGGGTATTCCTTGGCGTGTATTATAG
The DNA here is from genome assembly GCA_021525025.1 of Lactarius hengduanensis. Taxonomy (NCBI): domain Eukaryota; kingdom Fungi; phylum Basidiomycota; class Agaricomycetes; order Russulales; family Russulaceae; genus Lactarius; species Lactarius hengduanensis. The sequence continues at coordinate 63,635 of JAKELI010000079.1, read as the reverse complement.
TGTACCTTTGCCTTCTTGATCACCATTTACACGCGAGATTATCACAACACGTTGACAAGGGTGCGTCCAAAGAGTAGTGCCCGCCAAGACGACGATGAACCAAGTTACTCCAAATCTAATTTATCGCCCGCAGCTCGGGCAGGCGCGGGTGGCGTACTGAAAGGCTTTCGTCGCCTTGACCCGAAAACGGACTCAGTATCGTAATGGACAGGGATGAAACGGCATACCTTTCTCCTGCAGCTGCGGATGGGAACGAACCAAACATGTCTGGATGCTTGGGTGCTGGGGTCTCGCTACAATACGTCCTCAGCAACGATCGTGGTATGTAAGCCGGCGGGGACATACGAAAAGTATGGATGTTGCAATGCTTCATCTGCAGATATCCTCCTCTCGGGGTCGTACGTCAATAAAGACGACAACAGGTCAATTCCGGCTATTGTTAGGAATGGGAACTTCTGGCGGAATTGGTGGGGCTGGGGGGACGGTAAGGTAATAGACTTCGCTAATGGGAGGGTCGAGTATTCGGGCCATGAGTCATTTGTTGGCGAGCCCAAGAGTTTAAATATCATGGAAAGAAGCTCAATTTCGGCTTTCGCCTGGAAGAGCGGCTCCTTCAACATAAGCTCGGCAAATATACACCCAACAGACCACATGTCAACAGCCGTTGAGTAGGTTTTTGCCCCTAGCAGGATTTCAGGGGCTCTGTGTTTCGGATGATGTGCGACGTGAATGGAGTCCTCAACAAGGGACACTCACCTATACCAAAGTGTGACGACAAGCTGCGTCATCCCTCCGACACCTACAGGGTCTCCGTATCGTCTTGCAAGACCAAAGTCAGCAACTTTGATTGTGCCCCGGTTGTTCATGAGTAAATTGCTCGTTTTCAAGTCACGGTGCAAAATCCAGTTGGAATGGCAATGGGAAACGGCGGACAAAAGCTGGAGCATGAGAGTTTTGATTTCGGATTGTAAGAAAGGGGAGGGCATGAGGGTAAGAAGGGTCTTTAGGTCGTGCTCGATGAAGTCCATTACGATGAAGACTCTGCGCAGAACCGGCTAAAGTCAACCTGAGACGTGGGGTGATCTTTACGACGCGTACTGGGTGAGCGTTTCGCCGACGACTACTTCGCGGATGCCAACGACATTATCGTGTCGGCATGACATGAGGGCGTTTATTTCGCGAAGAGCGGTGATGGGGAACCCGTGCTTCTCCTCGTCGAGCTTAAGCTTCTTCAACGCGACGATATCACCTGTTTGCTTTTCTCTGGCGCGAAAAACGACGCCATAGGAACCTTCTTCTATCGAGTTGAGTCTCTCGTAAGAGTAGACGGAGCGAGAAGACGTGATAGGAGGATGATAGGTTCTTGGGGGGGCGAATATGCTTGGGACAGGTCTCTTTGACGATGTATTACAAGAGGGAGAAACATCGTCATGTATTTGCCGGCGTTTTAAGGGAGGCTGAGGAGTGTTGTCTTTCCATTTTGATCTCTTACGAGGAGCAGCCGTGGCTTCCAGTGGCGATGCCATTGAAAAGTTTCGGCTAAGGTAAGTAAAAGACAAGGATGTCCGGGCCGTCTAATTCCGAGACTTTCATGCTCCCTATATATACTACAGTCAAAATTCTCATAGCGCATAATGTAATACGATCGTTCCCGCACCTCTACAAAAAAACGGTAATTGTTTTTTGTAGCTTCAACAACATATTGTAGCTACTTCATTTTATGCATAGTGATAGATACATGTATCTCCCACCCAAATCTAGGGATTACCACAGCACGGGTCAGCAAAACCTGTATGGGTCACAGGTACGGGTCACGCGGGTACGGGTCGGGGTAGCCAATCCTCAACCCGTGCCAAACCCGTACCCATGGCGCGGGTACCCGCAGGTATCCACGGGTACCATCTTCATGTCCTTGCCACTCACTGGTGTTGGGATTCAGCCTGGAACGGACATGGTCTGGCAAACCGAGGCTAGACCAACATATTATATAATCGTAATATTACAGTAGCTAAACGGTTATCTAAGAATAATATCTCGGGAGAGGAGTAATACGCTCTCCTTAGGACCTCCACGCTCGTACATCGTTCACCTAACCGGCTGCCTGCCTCCGCAAATCACTACAGGTTATGGGCCCTGGCATAGCCAGGTGAACATGTACTCAATATATTCACATTTCCCACATCATATCTATGGGCACATACTACAGCCCCTATCTCGCGCGAATTAATAACCAGAGTCGATACCCTCCGAGCGAGGACACCTGATGACACGGGCATCTAGGGAGTCCAAGGCCCGACAGATTTCGACCGAGCGCGAGAACGTTTAACCACACATCTTATAATTACCCCCTTATTCCTATAATCGACATAGCTTGGGCTCGACGATGCTGGTATCCAGCACACCTGGACAACGCCAGCACTTCGAGAGTCCGAGAAGTGGTAACGCGTCCAGCACAGCTAGACGAAGTGGGCATCTTCAAAGTAGAAGCCGGGATCGCTTGCAGAAGTACGTGCAAACTGCCGTACTCGTTCATGAGTGTCCTACGCCCACGTAATCCGAACGTCCATCGCCGAGGATGCCTCGACGAATGAATGAGACATACTTACTTCCCAGTCCCTTGTGACCCTGCTCATACGACGCGAACATCCACCAGATCATCCGAGTCATCGAGGATACCTCGACGAGCGGCACGAAATAGGTGGAGATTGCGGCAAAGCCGCTAGCGAAGAGCAAGGTGCCGCAAGGCATATATCTGCGCAAGTAAGCGCAACGGCCCCGTGAATGTCGCGGGGAAGTATACGGATCAATACCGTAACGCCACGCACGACTGGTTATACCGTGACCTCACGGACTGGTTCAGCGTGTAGACCAATGTTGTGAATATCACGCACGTCCTCACGGATGAGCGGAGCATAGCTATATTGAGTAGATCGGGTTACATGACGTCCGACACCGCGAATATCACGGGCGGACCGGGCTGCATAATGCGAGAAAGTTCCATGCGCCTATATGACACCCTGAAACAAATATATGTCGCCGAGGATACCTCGACAAGTGCCGTGCAATATTCTCGCGCGCAGTGACACCGCAAATGTCGCGGGCAGATCTATAATGTTCGTCGACTCGGCGGATCACGATTCTCGTGCAACATTCTCTTCACGCATAAACCCCCTTATCGCTCGAAACGAGCGATATCCACGTGGGCAATAGCCCAGCGCGAAGAAACACCGTGAAAGTCACGGAAAATTTGATGCGCATGTTCGCCAGCACGAGAAAAATGGCCATAGGCCAGCGTTGTGCAATTTACACAAGCAGCTCGAGGCGACGGGCAAGATTCTGCCCAATGCCGAGTACACATCGACCCGAAAAGGATCGTTGCCGCCGCCGGTACCATTGGTACCGAGGTGAGCGAGAGCACGCAGACGAATAAAAATAATAAAAGTGAGTTATATTTGAAGAATTTAATGCTTACAGTGAAACTATAGATAATACATGTGCACATGGGCGGTAGCTAAACCAGACCCGATAATGGAGCACATGAAAAGTTCTCCGACAGGGAGACTTACCCGAAATGCGGGTAGCGCGTACAGTCCATGATGACGACGCGCGGGCTCATAGAGCCCAACTTTCCCACAGTGGAAAAGTTCTCCTACAGGGAGACAACGCCGAGTCGCCATCAGACGACTGGCCGAAATTACCTAAAATGGACGTAAAGGTCCGCGTAAGTTGAAAGAACACAGCGGAAACATCCGCGACTTTCGCAGCTTCCAAAATACCCTCCGAGCTAGGAAACCTAGCAGGAGATTCGGACATATTAGTTATAACAGTTCATAGAAACTATTTGGCGACGAACTCGTTGATCGTTTCCGCGTGGACACACGAGCGTCCAAACTTGATTGCGTCGTGTGCACGAAGGCATAGTTAGCCGAGGAAACCTATAACGAGAAGTCGCCTGGCGAACTTACGAGGAATATTTTTCCGTCTATAAATGGACATCCCCTCTCTTGCTGTTCGCCGACGATGCTACCCACGGTAGCATGATGCGTTCCCTAGAAGGGAAAGACCAGGTTGCGCAGGAAGTCACATACAACTTGACGCACCTTGGAGCGGATGGAAAATCCCCGCGTGCGATACGCACGGGCAGAGGGAAAGTGTACATAAAACGCCGCTTTGAGGACCTGGTACCCTGGTGGCCGAAACGGTCAACCAGGCTGGACGCTGAGACCAACATGGCCCAGCGGAAATGATCGCTGAAGACAGGCCAAAGACCATTCAGCACCATAGCGCGTTGACGCGTGACAAACTTACCTCTCTAAATTTCCGTTTTCCAATTTCGTCTCTTCGCCCAAGCTGATCGTCGTGATCGCGCCGAATACACAGAGCGAGGGGGAGTTGGAGAAAACACCGGAAACTAACGCCCTGTCCATCGGCATATCGATCAGTGTCTCAAAGGACGCATAGCCTGGGCACGATCCCTGGGCTAGACCCAGTGGGCAACGGCATGGAGAGGAAGACAGGCGACGAAAACTCACCAGTTAAACACCACACAAAATATGAGGTATTCGCGCGGACTTTCGCCAGTATTCTCCGATATGGAGGGCGAAGCCGCGCACCCGACAGAGACGCTCGGGGACGAGCGTTTCCCTGAGTGGACAGCTGTCATATATGCCAGTGCGAGAAAGACGATAACGTCGCGCTGAGCGGAGGAACAACTGGGGAAGAGATTCACCCAGGAAACCTCAGAGACTCGTCAACCTGAGTAATGTCATGTTCAATATACACTGCACACGGACACCGGACCCCGTAAACATCACGGGAAGATGGATAAATCGAGTTACTTACTCGATGGGAACTGCGCGTAACATCCTCTTTGCGCGTGGATAGTCCCCTACAGCTCAAATGAGCAATGACGTCCACAATAGCCCAGCGCAGGCGAGATAGATGGCCATAGGCCAGCCATGGGCTGTCAGATAATTCGACACCCCCATGGATCCCGTGCAATACGTGTGCATAGCGCAACCGTCAACTATAAGTCGACGGAAACACGAATCGCGCAGCTTGATACGAGCGATAACAAAGTCAGTCATGAATGCGGACGGACCCAATTTGGTGACGTACCGTGACTGAATATCAAAAGTCGAAAGATATGCCAGAACGCTGGCAACATGCGCGATTCGACGCCGCACATGTGGTGACGGCCCAAACAAACTGCCTATGGGCAGCTTGTGGCGATGGGCAAATACATGCCTGACGCCGAATGTTGTTGCCGAATCGAGCACAACTTATATCCCTGCCAAACTTGTTATACTAAGCCAGTCACGGCCACTGAGATAAGTGTGGTCTACATACCGTCAAATATGGCGGCAAAACCCCAAAATGAATGCTGCCGCAGATGCCCAAAAGAAGTATCACGGGCTGAAGAGGCGGCAACATGGGTGACAAGTGGCGCATAGCGCCGCGCAGGCAGGATATTGAACGCCCATATTGAGGCGTGGGCCGACGAGAATAGAGCTGAGGAGCAGGAGAAAGTCCCGACATCCCAGCGTATGCAGCCGAAACGACTGCAGATCGTACGATTTCGAAACGATCTTGTCTCCGTTCGGAAATATGTGGTCATATACCACAGAACGGGTGACAAACCGGACGCATCCAAAGGATGATCAACGTCGGTTCGATATACACTTCGTCACGTTGACAGAGAGGGCCTAAAGGGCCTTGCCCCAAGCTACTGAGCTGAAAGGGCATGTCAGTGACTGCGCACGGGTGAACGTACAGCGAACCCGATATAGTTCTCCCATAGGGAGACTGTGACGCGTGTAATAGACACGGCGCACACTCTGCGAAAACAGGCTAAAGGCTGTAAACGCGGAGAAAAGTAAGGACCTACCTCCGGACCTGTCCTCCGACCATCCTTCCATAGACCATCGCTATCACGCGCGATGTGCTGCGTGAGGGGGAGTTGACAGGAGAGCGTGCAGCCATGGGCGCAAAGGTCAAAAGGCAAACCCACAGGGCAAGCCAACGACAAAGGCGACACCTGGTATTGTGACAGCTCAAATAAGTCGGAGAGAACATATGACAAAACATATGACATACCATTTCTTCCACCGTAAATCCCAAAAATTGATTTCCGCATGCGCAGCGGAGAACGGGAGATGCATCTGACGAGATGCGTGACACGAGCCTGACGAGGCACCTCATTGAGGTAATGTGTCTGCAGCAAACGGGAAGAAGTCCAAAATGGTCCTAAATAAATAAACAACCGTTATACAGCGCAAGGGGAAGCGAGGAGCTATCATAGTATTATGGGGCACAGTCCCAAGCCAAAGCCAAAGGCAAGCTTCGGCAAGCTTCCCGAGCCAAGGGCAATCACGCTGAAAACGGAAATGTAAAAGCGCGACAAATTCGCGCGAAGGCAGAGAAGGAACCAAACCACAATTTGATGGTAGCTTTTTCCTTCTATCAGAAGGTTTTTTGACGCACCCATCACGTTCCTTCCGCCATGAAAACTATATTATTCACCCGAGACCTACCCTCTGTTTGAGGGGGAGTGTTGGGATTCAGCCCGGAACGGACATGGTCCGGCAAAACTGAGGCTAGACCGACATATTATATAATCGTAATATTACAGTAGCTAAACGATTATCTAAGAATAATATCTCGGGAGAGGAGTAATACGCTCTCCTTAGGACCTCCACGCTTGTACATCGTTCACCTAACCGGCTGCCTGCCTCCGCAAATCACTACAACTGGTGCTCGAACGCCTTCAAACATTTTTCTGCTCCCTCAGTGGTAAGGCCGGTAGACTGTAGTAAGGGCACAGCTATCTTGGCATCGCTTTTCCATGGCATCGTGCCCTCGATATCGATCAACACTCAACCTTCAAACCTCATACACACGGCCCGTACGCACATGCACACGCACTTTCTCTCCTCTTCTTGCCACTCGTCACTTTGCTTGCTCATCAGATCAGATCAGCAATGGACACCACTCTCAAGCGGCCTGCAGGAAACTCGTAAGCAGACCGCGCTTCCCGCCACGTGCCACCTCTCCATCGACACCCCGTTCTCGTCACATCGTCCCTGTCACTCTTTGAAGATGTCAAGTTCCATTCTCACTACCTCGGTTGTGCACCCTTTGTCTGGTAAGGGTGAGTTCCCTTTATTGTTTCTATAGTTTACTAATCCCAGCGACAACTGGGTGGCACAACATGCACTCCGTGAACTATGTGTTCGGCTTGGATGGTCTCGTCAATCAGACAGCACAGGCGGATGCACCAAGGTTGATGAATATGAATCCCTTTGTGAAAGTCGCGAGATGACGCGTGGCAAAAGAGTTCTACACGACGCGAGCACAGATGGTCCGCAACCATGAGCTGCTTAGTGCTCGTGCTGTTGTCTGCCGAGGCGCATGGCCCATCTTGTCTAACTTGTCTCGGAGTCGGCTCCCTGGTATGATGTATTATCTTGCCATCTCGTACCTTATCAATATCTCTGGTATGGGCCCAGTCTATTCCGAGTATTACTTCTACTGACTTTTGTTACATTATACTGGTGGCAATCACTGGTACAGTGGTACTTGAGGCAACGACAATACCGTCACAACGGCAATGGGGCGACGACGACAACAGTGGCAGTGGCGGCAGTGACAAGTCAATGACAACGACAATGATGACAGTAGCAGCGACCAGGCGTCGCAAGAATGATGACCACGGGGCGACAATGACTATGGCCATGGGATGGCATCAGTGGCCTCATCGGCCTCTACGAACGGTACTAAATTATCAGACTGGCAAGACGTGACGAGCGTGGGTTCGTCTTGAGAGCCTGTTTCGTTTCGTCGTGTGGTACTGAATGTCTCACCTATCATAGCATCCCATCATCCTTCGCGCGAGCGCACCCCTGGGGCCTGCGACGCTGTGGGCGACAACCTAAGACGTAGCCCGGTACTCCATCAACCCCGATCTGTATCCGAACTTTATCATTGTTGGTCTCCGCATTCTCACGTATACGCCGCAGCCCTCGAGACTCTGCATCACGCCTTGGCTACACCTTCGTCTGTGACAAATACCCAGCTATTCGACTTCCTGCTTCCCAGTGCTGGCTGCTATCAGAAGTATTCTGTTTCTGTGGATTCAGCTGAGTGCCTTTTTTTTTGGAGTCCACGATGTTTTCTGCTGACTTCATTGTCAGCCTATCCATACCCATGTCACAATGGACATCATGTCAGCGACGCACGCCGCCGATAGCATTGCAAATGGCTTGTGGGTCATTCATGCAGCAGCGACACAACAGTGGCAATCACGTGAGGCGATGAAGCGATGACAACGGCGACAGGTGATGGGGTGGTAACAGGGCAACCACGATGGCAGATGGCAATGGGGCAACCACTGGCGACGGCGACGGCAAGCGGTGATGGCAACGAGGTGCGATGGGGCCATGCCAACGATGGTTGTACTACTAGTCTACTAAGCCAGTACTGTAGTTGAAATATCATGTTGGTTATATCTGAGAGTGAGAGCTCCAAGAGCCCACTGCCACACGGGTACGGGTAACCCGTCGAACCTGCCAGCACCTGCCAGACCCGCCAGCACCCGTACCCGTACCCGTGGTCACGGGTATGGGTAGCCCCGAAGTGACACGGGGGTTACCCTGTGGTAATCCCTACCCAAATCAGATTTTTATCCATTCGTTTCTGAATCTGTTCAACGTGGAGCAATGGGACCCACCTCTGCAAATTTTGGTCATGGATTGTCACGGCGGCGGCAGGGTTTTGGCAGGCAGAGGAATGGGTGATGTTTTGGCAAATGTGGCAACATGTGTCAGTCATTTTACTGTCTGAAAAGGAGTTTGCCAAATTGGGTCACATTTTATCACCTCTCCATGGTCCTTGGTGAGTTTTTCTTCTCCAACTTGATCACCTCCATCTATTGACTCCAAAATTTGTAGAATAACTGTAGTAATGGATAATAACATCACAGTACGGTGAGGTCCAGTAGGGATGTTGGGATTGCACTCAGATCTGGGGGGTGTGGGCACACGTTTTGGACCACCCCATCACCTTTGTCAATTTTTCATGACCCTAATTTTGCTCTGATCCTCATTATATTGTGTGATCTCATATCTACATATGCTAGAGCCTAGAGAACATAGTGTATTTTGTTTTGGGAAGAAAGGGTGCCAGGAAAGTACTGATCTACTAACATCTTTCGGAGTTTGCAGTAATGGGTACGTTTGCAGAGGTGCAGGAACGATAGTAATCCATAATTTGGATAATGCATCAACTTGAGGCTATGAATCATAGAATACATAGGGAAAACCAGGTGAAATTGCATGATGCATAATGCATGACCAACCAACTATCAAAAATGCATTATTGAGCCTGCCAAGTGCATGCCCGAGTGTGCCTCAATGTCACCATGTTTCCAGGTTTGCCCACACTTTGCTTCAAACTGAGTTTGACCAACCATGCCTGCACCCCAGGCCCAGGAGCACACTTGGAAAGCCCAAGCGAAACCCAAACCCTATGCCTCAAAACCAGGCCCTATTTGCCATCAGTGCATCACCAGATTGGAGACAACTGATTCAACTGAAGCAGCTCTCAACGAACTGGCAAAGTTCAAGGCCATAGCTGAAAATGACAGGGTTGAAGCAGGCAACTTGGATGGGCCAATCAAGGAGGTGGAGACTGAGCTGATGAATGGAGTTGCTGAACTCAAAGCTCAGCGACTCATTTTTGGGCCACTGCTGAGCTTTGAGGACCTGGTAAATCCTCCTGGCGAGCAGGAGATTGGTGAAAATCCAGATTGGTTTGAGAGTGATGCCAATATTGTTGAAATGGTGCGTAAAGGAGTTAGTGGGGTGGCAGCGGTTGAGGATGACTCCAAGATTGAGGAGTGCCAACCACCTCAAATGGGTCAGCTGGAGATGGCGAAGCTTTGCAAAACTCTTGGGTCAGTCTGTATTGGTGCAGGGGTTGAGGCAGGGTATGAACTCTCAAAGGTCTTGAGGAAATTCGAGTCTCAAATCTGGGCATTGGATGTACAAAGGAGCACCCAGCAGAGGCTGAATGGGTGGCTTAATGTTGGTACATCGTTGTTGTAGACACAGCATCACAGATATCCCCAGACCATGGGAAACCTGTGGTCTTGCATATTTTTGATAATGCATAACATTTTGGACGTGAATCATGTTATGTGTTATGAGAATTTTGACTGTATTGTATCTGGACCTTTGCACATGTACACATCTTTGCACATTCTGCCATTGACGCAATCACATGACAATGTGCCATCCACAATGCCTCACGCAATTGAGCACAACCCAGCGCTAACTCCAACCCACTGCTCAAAATTGACACTGATGGCACCGTGTGGATCAATGGTGTTAAGTACCAACAAAAGCCAGACACAATGCATGCCGCGATAGCAGAAGTAGACTTGGCAATGACTGCTGCTGACAGGGGCGAGTATGTCGACTGGGCACTTAGAAACAATAACCCTGACTGGGGCAAGGGGGAGTCTTTGATTGATACAGCGACAATGCTTTTAGCCGCTACTGACACTGCGCTTCTGGCCCATAGACTGGAGGATCTTCCACTGTATGTCACAGTTTCACCCTTGCCAGCACGTGATTCGCCACGTGACTACCCACTGACCGCCTGATACCCCCTTTGTGGCATCAGCCAACACTGCCCGAAGACCCATGGTGGGACTGGAAAGCCGAAGAAGAACCGTACATACAGGAGAGAGTATGGGCAGCAATAGAGGCCCTAGAGCATACCGCTAAAGCGGGACATTTGGTGAGCGACTGATCTCCCTCCCCACCTCAGAACCGCTGCCAGGATCCTTGGGATTAGGTCCTGAAGAACGGCCGTCATGTGACCCTGGCACGTGACCAGCCTCGACTTGTCCAGAAGAGTCTGGATGAGCCTGTGCCTGGACTGGTCTAGCCTCTGATGCAATATGGTGCGACTCATGATTCGGATGACTGATTAACATAGCGGATGACTGATGACCGCTGACTACTGTATGGATCGCTGACTGATACTATACAAGGGCTCTATGCCATTGGATACTCGTATTAGGGTTTCGGAGTTAGGGCTGGGCTTCAAAGCTCCCCTAGTTATGTATAAGTAGACAGCTACTCGTGCCTTGTAGCGGTAGCTTTGATATCTTGTGTAATACCTTCCCTCTTGGAGCTGAGCCAGTTGTACTGCACTATCCACCTTGCGAATACGAACCACTCGATCACCTCCTTGCTCGTTGGTGTGACCTTGGAGACCTGTCCCTCCACCTTCTTCCCCTTCAGTGTGCTCTCGGAGCCTGTCCAGCCACTGTCTGCTTCCCCTCCATCTGCCATTATCAACGTTATTGACGACCCCCACGCCTTGCAACGCGGTTGCAGCAGCAAACAGGCACACGTGACCCAAGTCGGGTAATACGTCCGGAAGGAACGTAACACTGTATCTAGATTCTGGGGCTTCCACTCAGATCTCCTGCATCCAGTCTGACTTCTCTGAGCTTGTACCCATAGAATCTCAGATGATCAAGTCAGCAACTCAGCAGTATCAGCCACTGGAATGGGCACTGTTAACATCCTTCTTCCTGAAACTCACACCTGTCTCACGCTCTGCAATGTACTGTATGTGCCAACAGCAGGTGTCCATCTCATCTCTATAAGCCATCTGGATGACTCTGGTTACCGCTTGAGCTTTGACCAGGGAACTTGCTCCCTCTTCAATCGTACCTCCGGCAACAAACTAGCTGAATGCACGTGAAACCCCTCTAATCTCTACATCCTTCCTGGTTCTATTCAACCCCTGTCCCTGCTGCCAAAGTTGCCCTTCCTAGCCTCAAGGTCACCCTTCCTAGCCTCTCTGTAATGCCCAATCTTGAGATGTGGCACCGATGCCTCGGACACGCGAATTTTCAAACTGTACTGGACATGGCACAAAATGGCATCGCTGCGGGTATGCCAGTTGATCTTTCGCTAGCCCCACAAGCCTGTGACACATGCATTTGCAGCAAACAGATTCACCAGCCAGTGCCTAAAACTCGCAAGGGAAAGAAGGCAGACAGACGGCTTGGCTGCATCCATGTAGACCTTACTGGACTGCAGTCCATTAGCTCATACTCTGGTTGTTTATACATCATGAATATCATTGATGATTTCTTGGGCTATCACTGGACACAACTTCTCAAAGCTAAATCGGACACGTCGCCAATCTTACACAAGTGGCTTTCAGCAGCAGAAATGCAGTCAGGTGAAAAGCTTTGCTATCTAGTCACTGACAATGGAGAGCTGTGCTCCAATGAAATGACTTGCTGGTACGCAGAAAAAGGGATCACCCAACAATTCACTGCTCCTTATACCTCCGCACAAAACAGCCATGTTGAAAGACTGCACTGCACACTGATGAACAAAGTGCAAGCAATGTGCTTGTCCTGTAACGCCCCCCTTCACATGTGGGATGAATTCATCCTAATCACATCCTACCTCTCCACATTAACCATGTCAAAATTGGTTAACAACCGCACTCCTTACAAATTATGGTTTGGCACTTGCTCCTCACTCTCTCACCTTCGCGAGATTGGCTGTCACGCATACATCCTAATCAGTGCGAACAACCCAAAATTTGCCACCAAATCTGTGGAATGCACATTGGTGGGATATGCACCCAATGCCAAAGTGTACAGATGCTGGCACCAGGAGAGTGGCTGGATCGTTGACTTGTACCATGTCACATTCATTGAACACCTCCACAACCAACCCAGAACGCTAAGGCCTGGCATCAGCGTGGCCCCCTCAAACACAGAGGAGTGTGAATCATTGCCACCACAAGTGATTGAGGACCACACCGAAACACCCTCTGAAATGGAGATGAATGTACCCAGGTGATTGACCCAGGAACAAGCACCTGCTCCCTCCCAGGAAGAAACCAATGACAGTCTCATTCACGGGAGAGCAACCACATGGGCCCTTGGCCCCTTGAGCAAGTCCATGAGGCCGCTTCCTGGCGTGCCACTGCAAAAGCCACTGATAAACAACCCCCCTCCGCGGAATCCAAAGACACTTCAGACCTGCTTCCCATGGCGAACGATGTGTCAACAGATAATGACACATTGGAGGGGGTGGCTCTCCTTGTAGACATTGAGGACCCAGATGCACCCAGCTGGATTGACGCGCTGCAGTCAGCTGAGCATGACCAATGGCTAGAGGGCGCCTGAGCTGAACTTGACAGCCTACAGGATATGGGCATGTTCAAACTGGTCCCTCGGTCTGCAGTCCCCTCCAACCGCAGTGTCTTACGCAGCAAGTTTGTCTGTCGCCTGAAGCACAATGAAAAAGGCAACCCAATCCGACACAAAGTGTGATGGGTTGCAAAAGGATTCCAGCAGGTATGGGGGAGGGACTTTAGTAAAACTACCTCCCCCACTGCCTGCCTGGAATCCCTCCGCACTGTTTTACACATTGCCACTTCGAATGACTGGTGCATAGAGCAGTACAATGTGAAGACTGCCTTCCTCAACAGTGTCTTGCCAGAAAATGATGTCCAGTACATGGAACAACCACCTGGCTTCACTGAGGAAGACCAACAGTCTCATGTCTGGCAACTCTTGCGCAGTCTTTACAGGATGCAACAGTCCTCACAGATCTGGAATCACACCTTACATACCTCTTTCCTAAGCTGGGGGTTCACTTGTTCGGAATGTGAATGGTGCGTATACATGCACCATTCAGATGGAGGCGCAATATCGATCATTGTTGTGCATGTGGATGACATGCTCACAGTCTCCTCATGCAAAAACTGAAGCCAGACTATTCTGAACTGAACTTGAGTCAAGCTACCAAATCAGTGCGCTGGGGGAGGCCAAACTTGTAGTGGGCATTGCATTGCACCACAACAGAGTCACCAGAACAATCGAGCTTAGCCAAACTGTTACGTTCCTTTGGGACGTGTCAATCCGACTTGGATTTGGTACTGGTTTGCTGAGTATACGCCTCGTGGTGCAATCGATATAGGCAAGACAAAGGACGAGGCGGTGGAAGTCGAGAGTGATGAAGGAGAAGTCAGTGTGCGACTTATAACAGGGAGCTGATGACGAAGAGGAAAGTGCCACACACGGGCAGACGAGCTAAGAGGCTAACAAGAGAAGGGATTCTTCAAGATATCAAAGCTAAGGAGTCCGTACGCAGACAGTCTACTACTTATACACAAGGGATGGAGCTTTGAAGCTCAGCAACCCTAATACACAGCCACGAATCCTAATACAACTAGCCAATAGCATATGGCTCTCGGGTTACATCGGTCAGCAGTCACATCAGTCACGAGTCACAAGCCGGTCTGGGCACAAGCTCATCCAGACCCTTCTGGACCAAGCTCTAGGTGGGTCATGTGCCAGGTCACGTGATGGCCAGCTCCTACTCCAACTCCTACGCTTCCTACGACAAGGGACTCACTTTGATGTGCCTCTGGCTGTCCTCCAACAGCCAATCTTCCCATTGTTCTTGAGTCATCGTGCCGAATGCGCAGACGTCTTCCTCGTGAAGGAACTCCGGGGGTACAAATGCAACACAAACCACCCTCATTGACAAGATTGTAACCACCTATGGGCAAAATGCCGCTGTGACAGCCAGCACCCCAATGGTGCATGGCGCTCAGCTCACCAGACCAGATCCACAGTCACCCTTGGGAGACAAAGAGCACAAATGCTTGGCAGGCATACCCTACCAGTTGCTCGTAGGTTCACTTATGTACATCACTAGTGGAACCAGGCCATACATCATGTTCGCGGTCAGCAAACTATCCTGTTACCTCGACTGCTACCACAAACCCCACTAGCAAGTGGCAATCAGGGTGGTTCGCTACCTGAAAGGCACTTGAAAGATGTCTTTACAGCTTGGAGGACTGTCCAATACACTGACACTACTGGGATACTGTGATTCCAACTACACCAACAATCCTGGACCAGAAGGTCGATGTTCAGTGGCAGGCTACTGCTTCACACTCAGAAGTGGTGCCATCTCATGGTTGTCTAAGAAACAAAAGACCATGGCAGACTCGGCCTGCACTGCAGAATACATGGCTGCATCAGAGGCTGGTCGAGAACTTGTCTGGCTGCAAACACTTTTGACAGAGCTTGGCTATAACCCATCCACTGCGACTCCACTCCTATGCGACAACTCAGCCGCAGTTCTGCTGTGTGCCAACCAAGCCTTTCACAATCAAGTAAAGCACCTCGACATGAAATACCACTGGATTCAGGAACATGTGGAATGGGAGGAGATTGTTGTCGGTCGGATTCCTTCCACTGGCAACATCACAGATATTCTGACCAAAGCCTTGCCCGGGCCACAATTCATCAGCATGAGAGAATGTCTAGGGTTGCTGTTGAAGTGAGTTTATTAATACCTTATCGTTGTTTGTATTGCGTTCGTGTGGACTCTGTGCAAACCCGCGCAAGTCCTCATATCTTAAGTATTGTTTCGTGTTTCTGACTTGTTTGGATGCTCGGCCCTACGCCCCAGATCCCCTCCTCGTTGTATGCGCCCGCAGGATCATTATACCATTGCTCTGCGGAAGGAGAGCATAAAACTTCCTACTGTACAGTTATACTTTCATATAGATATATAAACCCCTTACTTTCCTGTAGTAGTACCTCAGCTTTTGCCCTGTTAGTGTGTGCAACGGCTGAGTCTCTTGTGTCTTATCGTGCAGACCTCATCTACGCACACCTCTCTAGCTTGCTAATAGATCTATTCTCTATCCTACTACATACCCGTATCATCCCTATCCTTCTACAGTTGCATCACCATGAGACTGAGGTCTGCGCTGAGGGGGAGTGTGAGGACTGACTGCTTTGAGATGGACTGTTATGATACATGAACCTATTGCCCTTCTTGGACTGTTTGGGTTTTGGTATTCATAAACATGCTGCCCAGTATAATAAATTGTACAATACATTTCTGCCTCCTCAGTTTGTCTTCTGTTCAGATGCTGAGGAGGTAAGCACTACCCTACTTTTGCATACATAGCTGTTCCTGACCCCACCCTCTGCAATGTTTCTTAGGGAATAAAACAACATGGTCTGATGTTTGAGGCCCTTCTTCTTGATATTCTGCACCATCACACAGTAGGCCTTCCATCAGATGAAAACACGTGGTACAGACTCCCCAACACCCAGGGTTACTTTCTTGCACCCCAGCATTATACAGGATGAACAGAGAAGACACTTCATTGATCTTGGAATTGTTCATGTTGTCCCTCAGCACCATGGCATGGCCCATGAGTGCACTGTCCTTGTTGTGGAGATCAAGAGAAGTGCCAAATGGCCAGCTGGTAAAGCTGCTCTGGAAGAGCAGATATCCCACATGACAGACACTGCTTTTGATCAGAGTGCAGTCAGATGGGTATATTGGATTGGGGTTATTGGACCACACTGGCAGTATGGTGTGAAGATGGACAACAGAATGGACCCTCAAAGGCCTCAACCCTTAATTGATTGGCATGACACCACTGATGATCAAGACTTGTATGGTGATTTTCAAGAGCTGGTCAATCTCATCACACTGGTAAGGCTCCAACCATTTAGGTTTAAAACAATTTTTAAATCATTTACATGGCTTACTTTTACCATATATTTACTGGCATGGTGGTATGAAGTAAATAAACTAAATAGTAAACAGTAAACAGTTACCCCAAGACCCCTTAGACTTAAGAGGAACTGTTATCCACATTTGGCCTCAGATCAGAAGATTTAAGTGTGCTAGTTAATGTGAGCATAACACTTTGAACACTGTTGAATACTTTGAACTTGGGCCTAAAAACACTGGATGGAATTTACCATTTTTATGCAAAATTTTAACACCTCTATAATAATAATAATAAGAGGCAGCTCATTTATTATGGTCAAAAATGTGAATCTGATAATTATATACTATTAAGCCAGATTCATGTAAAAAAAATGACATCAAAATGGTATTTATATAATATAAATTTCCACAATCTATAGAGTGGAAAATATATTATTATTTAAGGATTTCATCTAGATATAGCTTTAAAAAATGAGAGCCAAACCAGTGGCCAACACCATTTACACTTGAAATAAAGAAGTATCATTTGCATTTTTCTAACCAAAGAGATTGTAACAAAATCATATCAAGTATCATTTTAACAACATTTTCTAATCTGAATTCAGCCTAATAATATATGGCCATCACTGGATGGAAGATGCCCTTTTACCATTGACAAAATTTACGCATTTATAACAAAAGGCATTTTTTATTCACAATTTTCATACATAAAATGTTGATAAGGTAATTAAATATTGACAATGCAATTTCAAGGCATAATATAGATTTTATTTTCCACAATATTGTCAGAATATTATGTTAAGTATCTTGTCAAATATTTCACATGGTAATCTTTATGAAATAACAGTTAGGTTTAACTACAAAAACATTTTATCAAGATATTACCATGTGAAATATTTCAACAAGATACATAGTATAACCTCTATATAGTGTTGTAAACCTTGTGGTAAGGCTAGCAGCTCAAGCCAACATTTTTGGAATCTCAGGAAATAAAACTCTGAGAATATTTGTGAAGTTGTACTACATTAAATGCTAGGGGGTCCTCTGTCAACACTTATATGTTACAGTCCGAACTACGGAACACCTTGGCCTGGGAAGTGGACACTGATGTACAAGGGTGTGACACTGTGTCAGCAGTATATTGTCATGGACTTAGTAGGATCAGTCAGCTGGGTAAGCTCCGGCGCACGTGATTGTGTACAATACAGCTCGGATCATGACTCACTACTAGGATAGCTGTACTAGGGTTTGCTCTACTTACGCTATTGGCTAGTAGTACTTGAAGCAGCGCTTGAAAGCCCATGTGTATCTGTATAAGTAGACCAGTGTGAAGACCAAGAATGGCATCTTGGTCTTCTTCAAATACCACCCATCTCATTCACATCTAAAGGGCTCCCTCCCCCTTAAGTGAGTTCATCCGGCATATCCCCTTAGACCAGGGATCCCCGTGACTCATCCTGAGTTCCTCCATGGACAGTGGACTATCTGTTGGACACAACATATCATCAAGTGTTCCTCTATCACAATGAGTGAGTTGCCTCCCCTTTCTGCACCTTCTACGTCGTTGACCACAACTCCTGGGACAACCTTTGCATTACTCAACAAGCCCCTATTGGGTTACAACAAGAAGACAATCTACATGGGTACTGAGCAGGAGAAGAGGAGTGTCTCTTCCCCCATCCTGTGCATTTCCATACTACTCCCGCGAATAGGAACTACTATACGAAGAGGATCACCACACACACATCAGCCTAAGTCAGGCAAACATCTGTGGTAGACGTTACATATAAGTAATCCAATGAACTGTTCCTATTTGACTGCAGCTAACTTGGTTATTTGCAAGCCAAGCTAATTGTTAAGCAAGTAAAATAACTCAGAAATGCCTAATTGGACCACTTAGAGTTGCCCTGGCATTTTAAATTGTCTACCTCCACAAACATCTTCAGACTTTTCCTATTTTATTTCATACTTATAGGATCCCAAAAATGTTGGCTCAAGCTGCAACTAAGGCTATAACACAACATAAGGTTAGTTGTTGAATATGTTAGTGAGAGTTAATTTTCAAGTTACTATTTTCATCATATTTCATATATTTGCTACTGAGTGGGCCCATTTTCAAGAAAACTTTTGGTGTTACATTCCTTCTGGATGTTCAACCTGACCTGGGTTACAACTGCCTGTTTGCTGCTGCAACTGTGTCGCAAGTCTTCAGTATCCTGTAGGTGACAGCTAGGGCAATACACAAGGTGTGACTGATATAGGCCAGACAGAGAATGAATATAACAAAGTCAAGAATGATGGAGGAGAGGATGGCTACAGTGGAGGGGCAGCTCTCCAAGGTCGCACTGCAGGGGAAGATAGTGGAGGGGCAGGTCTCTGAGGTCACACTAATGAGCAAGGATGGTGATCGAGATGTATATGCCACTCAATGGATAGCCAACTACAGTGGCCCGGCTCCAAGAGGGGAAAATATTACACAAGATATCAAAGCTACTGAGTTGAAGTGTAGGTACTAGCCCAGTACTTATACACAACAAGGGGGAGCTTTGAAGCTCAGCTTGAATACCGAATCCTAATACAAGAAGCCAATGGCGTTAAGGCGCATAGTGTGAGTCAGTGATAAGAGTCCATGATCCAGAATGTTATGATCACCCGGATTGTATCATCACGTACTTGTTTATTTGACTGATCACTGCAACTCGTGCGATCTCTGTGAGGGTTCATTTCCAGTCACAAGGGACTTCACTTGAGTCGCAACTCAAGGAGACGGGCCACTTCGGGCCGGAGGCTGACTAAGCAGAGAGTGGGGACTCTGGCAAAGCAGAGACGGAAATTGGGCTATATTGTTAAGGAGATCAAGATACTGTTACATGGTGCACTACAAGTCCCTTATATACATACAGACTGTGTATTTTCTATACTATTTTCTAAGGACATGTCAGTACCAGTGGGACAAGCCCCTTGCTGGCAACTGTGAGCTGTCAGCCCTTTGCCCTGTGAGTCACCAAGCCATGAGTCAGGAATGAGTCAGTCCGTAATGGGAAATTGTCATGTGATCATGACACAGAACGTGATTTGCACAAGTCAGAGATAAGGGCCATGAGGTGCCCTACAGTAAAGTCCTCATCAGAAACTAGGCACAACCCAGGGACAGACTCATCTGGGTTCTTCTAGACAAGCACAAGGCAGGTCACATGCTAGGGTCATGTGACAGCCGGTCTTCAGGACCTATTCCCAAGGCTCCTGGTAGTGGTTCTGCAGTGGAGGGGAGTAGTCACTCACTGTGCATCTGGAGTATGCAAACTCCTCCTGTACTTTGGCTGCTGCTGTGCATATTCAATCTCCTATGTGCAGCTCTTCTTCTGCTTGCCAGTCCCACCAAGGGTCTTCAGGTGTGTTTGCTGACTCCACAAAGGGGATATCAGCGGTCAGTGGTACGTCACATGGTGAATCCAGGGCAGGTGAGGGTGAAACTGCAACATTTGGGGTATCAATGTAAATTGTTTTATAAATACTATTTACTGTCTATAAACGATTTACAATGGCTTACTGTCTATTTACTGGCTGTTGAGTAAACATAAACTAAATGGTTGGAGCCTTACATGATCACAGCCATGTAGGGCCTTGCCAGTTTGGCGTGCACTCTTTATCATATTTTTATTTTGGAAAGCACAGGAGAAGTGGCATTAACTGTGACAGTTTGGTCAATGTAACATCTTTTGTTCAGTAAATACAAAGTTTGAATCAATTCTAGAGTCTTGTCTAGAGTCCCCTGCCACTGAAATGGAAGTGGCCCCTCCCCTGACATATCAGTGCATGTCACCCCCTGTTCCCGCTTCTATCCCTGCTCCTGTTCTTGCAATTAAAGCCTGATTTTTTGCCTCTACACCATGCCAAGCACTGACTCCAAAGCCTGTGAAAGTGCCGGGATCTCCTTCAAAGTCTACTCTGTTCACTACTGGCACGCATCCATCCACGACAACTGCATGTGCCAGTCTTTCCAAAATGCCCACATTGAAAGGTCCAGGGAGCTGAAGCGCACCGTCAACACTTCCACACACCACTATCAACTCTCAAAAAACACATACACCTCAATAACTGCCAATTAACTGGGTCATGAAACATGAAGTAGAGCATGAGTTTCTTGAGATAGGTTTACACTTGGAGCCTGCCTGGGGTTGGAGAGAGATGACATACTCATAAGTCAAGAGAGAACTGCTAGGCATAGTTTGCCCTTCCTCTACATCAGGTGAGGCAAGCGTTGTTTCACAACTATTGGCAGTACCCACCCTCACCCCTGCATCCAGAACGAGGTCTATGCATATCCAGACTTGACACAGTTGTTTGATACCAATTTGCTATCATAATGGTTCCAAAGACTAAGTAGAGAGTGGGGGAGTGCCACCACTTACCAGATCTCAGCAATGAGGTTGTCGATATCGTACCAAGCAATAGCACTATATACAATGCCACGGAATCAACCTAACCGATTGGTGGGAGATATGAACGTGTGTGTGCAAGTGGTCTGTGATGGGATCTGTGAGTCTTGGAAAAGAGGAGTAATGCAGCTGATGCAAAAATTGGATGGGTGGGTATAGGGCTGAGTCGAGGCGGTGTTTAGTGGCCCAGCGGATGTAGGCAAAAGGAGAGGCAAGTCCATAGGGAGGAGAGAGGTGGGTAGTTTGGTGGCTGTGTTGCAGAGGAAAGTGAGGAGGGGAAGATTGCTGGAAGGTGAAAACAAGCATAAATTATCAAAAGAAAATGTCGGTGTGTGCGCACTCATGAGCATGTAAATGGATGGGACATGGAGACTCAGGCTGGTGAGTTTCATCATGAGAACAAGAGAAAGACAGGCATGAGGGGCAGCTGACGCACAATTATGTGTCCCTTGCTTGATACTGGATTGGTCTTCTCATGACAGTGAAATTTTCATCACACCAGAGGTCCTCTGGTTGGAAAGTTGATGAGGACAGTGTGGCAACAGTGTACTACAGCAGTATTCATAACACCTGTCACTGGTCAACTGCAAAACTGGTAGTAAATCACGCATTGTGGGTGTGTGGTTGTGAGTGACAGTCCACTTAATCATTGACGTTCATGCACATTCCATTCATGGATTCAAGTGAACATTGTGAGTGTTACGACCCAGCCGGGTTGTTCGGGCCAAGGGCTGACGAGACTTTGTGAAGTGCCTGAGTGTGCTGACTGAACAGCAGGGGGGAGGACTGGGCTATCCCCTGGTGCACAGGGAGTAGACTTGAGACTAGGGAAGCAGGGGACAAGCAAGCAGGAGGAGAAGTAGCTGGCTGGAATTCTTCAAAGACTAGAATGCCAAATACAGGGTGAACTACAGCAGACTTATATACTACAAGGCAAAGGTTTACATAAGCTGTATGCCAGCGCAGAAGTCTTGCTGGCAATAAGTGCCAGCACATCAGTACTACGTGTCAGAAGTTTCTAGAACACAGGGGTAAAACACAGAACAGTACAGTAGAAAGATCAGATAAGCTGATCTGATATAATCAAAACCTATGAGTCAGTCCGAATTGGGAATGAGAGTTTAGTAATGTCACGTGATCGTGACAGTGAGACAGTTCAGGAGGAGGCATGGACAGAACTAATACAAGTGTTGACTCTAGCTCAGACAGCCCTATCAACATTTAATCACCATCACCATTCACAATGAAGAAAAGGCCATACCTTCCACACAGGTCTGCAACAAGGGCAATCAAACCTTGGAAATCATCATACAAGGCCTGATCATAAAAGGTCTCATGCCAAGAGATTAATGGTCTCAGACCCTGTCCATCATTTTCCCTGACACCGTAGCGCCAATGTGGTTCAATAGTAGTAATCCAATACACCTTTAAAACCACTGTCCCGAGTCTGCATTCACTACCTTCACACTGAAAATCAGTGGGCTTAACACTCAGTGCAATGTTCTGGAAGATACCACTCACTTCTGCTATGATCTGCTCCTGGGCCTTGCATGGCTCAAGTGTCATGACACCCAGCCAAAATGGGACACCAATGCCTACGAACTCATGCATCTGTAGAAGAAGACACATATTACCATCAGACCGGCCTCAGCAAGGAACATGATGGGCTTACCTCAAATCATCTCAAAGCTCACATGGTGTCTCCATCCCAAGTGTCACGATCACGTGACACGTGACGTGGCTTGCCAGCACACTCGGAAATCCGCCAGCGAAGAAGGCTGACATGTCCCATGTCTCGTATGCTTACACGTTCCCATATATCAGAAAATAGCTACAAAAATCCATAGTTTGTATGACTATAAGTACAAGGCTGTAGTGATCATGTATCGGCATCTTGTCTTTGAATAAACCAGCTTGTCTCTTCTCATCGTGAGTCTGAGCAGCGCTCCCCTCTCGTCGACTCTGTCGACTTCACCTTTCTGGCTTAATTGCCTTGTCGCTCTCACGTTGAACCCTCGACCTCTGACCCTCAGCCCTACGGCACAACCGATCCGGCTGGATCGTAAAACAAGACAAGATCATCTTATTTGCTCTTACGCTTATTGCGTAAACTACGACACTCGACGCCTGCTACGCGTCGATCTAAGATCTAAGACAGGTGCTAAGACATCCTGGACGACGGACAGACAACCCTGTTCACCCCGAAACAAAGCACCGATTGTGCGCATATTGAGCCCGCGCAAGATCCCTCAGATCCTACAGAGAGGAGGCTTGTCGTATGAAGGAATACTCCAAGCATCGAACATCTTGCGAGTGGAGGCTCTGTCTGGGAACACGCTCGCGGATACTGTGTTATCGCTTCAGGAGAACAGGCCATCGACGTCGAATTCTTTGAAGCCAAAGACGCGTGGTATGAAGTCTACCTGCACGAAGACACCTGGTACACACACAATGTTAGCCGTATCGATAACCCAAACTTGTGGGGTTTGAAGCTCAAAGGAGACACACAAGCAGATCTCCACGTTTGGTGGAATACAAACGTTCTAGGAGACGATAGTTCTTCAGGATCTTCACCAAAAAAGTGAGGAAAGCGACATGCTCACCAATCCCCTCCCCATCCCATCCAATTAACATTACCTCTGCCAACCACCTCGGCTCCGATCCCTACAATGGCAACTCCATCTGCAAATAATGGCTCGTTAAAAGGATTAGCTCCAAAAGAGTTTACCGGCGATCGAGCAAAAAGCGTACAATTCTTGCGCAAATTCTACGAGTACAAGTAGTGTTTTAAGGTCCGGTCCATAGGACCGGAAAAAGACCGGGAACCCAACTGGACCAGACCGGTATGCAACTAGTGCATAACATGGGTTTATAAACCCGTGCGGGTAAGCGCTACCCGTCATACCGGGTACGGGTACGGGTCGGTCACACGGTACCCGCGCCAGACCCGTACCCACTGTGTGGGTTTCGCGGGTTTTTTCGAGGACACTACGACATTTTTTTATTAGACCTAGACATACACATGTGCATATACTAACTACTATTACTAGCTAGTTACTACTACAGGTCCTCATGAGAATGCCAGTGCCCATCGCAGAGCCCGCCGTTGCGTCCGAGTCGTCGTGTGTCGCGTTGTTGTCATATCGTGTTGTCCGAGTCGCCGTTGACGTTGTCTTGTCGTCGTTGTCGGTGTCGCCATTGTTGTCGTCTTCGTTGGTGTCATCTGCTGTTGTCGAGGCAGGGCGTCGGCGGTGGTGGTGGTGGTGGCGGTTGTGGCCGTCCAAGTCGTTGTGTTGCATGTTGTGTCTTGTGTCGTGTCGCGTTGGCGTTGGCGTTGTCGTCGTTGTCGCCATCGCTGTTGTCTTCATTGTTGTCGTCATTGTCGTTGTCTTGCTGTTGTCGGTGGCAGGGCTCTGGTGGTGGCGGGGCTGCGCATCGGGGAAGTGCTATGATAGGTGACTAAGCAAGGCGAACAGAACAAAACCAGCATCACCCGGCCTGGGAACGAATCGGGAACGATGCTTTAGGGATCAAGCATCAACGGCAAACCCCGCGTGCACATACACTGCCAACCACACGACCAAGACAACTTCGCCAGCCCCGTGCCGAACAAGCTACCAACTGCTGGTGCTACACCAACACAAGTCCCAAACACGACGGCGGCGGCACCCAGCCGCAGCAGGAGTGACGGTGAGGCAGCGCCGCAACTCCAAGCAACTCCGCCGACTCGACGATGACAGCAACGACAACGGCGACAACAGCGACAGCGACAGCGACAGCGACAGCGACAGCGACAGCGACAGCGACAGCGACAGCGACAGCGACAGCGACAGCGACAGCGACAGCGACAGCGACAGCGACAGCGACAGCGACAGCGACAGCGACAGCGACAGCGACAGCGGCGGCGACAGCGACAGCGGCGACAACAACCGCGATAGATGACAACCACGACGACAACCGCGAAAACGGCTACGACAACCGCGACAACGCTGCGACAACCGCGACGACGACGGCGACGATGCGACAGATGACGGTGGTGACGCAATGATGGCGGCGGCAGTACTAGTAATGTATTCAAGTAATAGTATAAGTAGTATGAATGAAAACTATTGGCAACTTGAAGGAGGTCGAGAGCTGCTCCAACAGCACAGTCACATGCCGACCCGCGGGGCCAACCCGCGCGGGTTTTCCGTACCAACGCGACCCGCCGGGACCCATACCCGCAGCTGCGGGAACCCATACCCATGAGCTCGGGTACGGGTTTTTGGTGGGTGTGGGTGCGGGTAGAGGTCTTGTCACCCATGGGTTACCCACGCTATGCACTATATGCAACCGAACCGTCGGTTGCGGTTGCACCCTTTCTGGACTTAGCCCGGTTGCGGTTGCCCACTTTCAACGGAAACTCTGCAACCGGAAAAAGACCGGTTGAAACTGGTCTTGACAGCAACCAACCAAAGAGATTTAGTACTACTATTCACACATTCAGACAAGTGTTTTCGTGCACAATGTATTAGTTACTACTGTACTACTTGTAATCTAAGAACTGTCATGGGCCATGGCACCGTGGGTGGAGCTTGTACGCCCTGTCAGTGTCGCAGCGCCACGTCGGAGTCGTGTTGTGGTGTTGTGGCACCACGTTGATGCCGTGATGTTGCAGTGTTGGGTCGACTCCGAGTCTGCCATGGCACCACGTAGGTGTCGTAATGTCGCAGTGCCGCATCAGTGTCGTGTTGTGGCGCTGCATCGGGGTCATGGTGTCACGGCACCATGTCAGTGTTGTGATGTTGCAGCACCATGTCGACGTCGTGGTGTTGTGGTATCGTGATGCCATGTGATGTCGTAGTGTTGAGGCACCGCGTTGCTGTCACAATGTCGCAGCGCTGCATTGCTGCCATGGTGTCGCAGCGCTGCATTGCTACTGTGGTGTCGCTAGGGATTACCACGGGTTGACACAACCCGTCACGGGTCGCGGGTACGGGTCACGCGGGTACAGGTTGGGGTAGCGTCTTCCCAACCCGTGCACAACCCGTACCCGTGACACGGGTACCCGCGGGTTTTCCAACTTCTGCAACCACTCAGTTCACCAGTCCTTGTCTCGCATCAAACCACCTTGCTGGCTTCCTTAGCCACCTTCAAGACGCCGTTGGAGAATGCGCTGTAAGGATAGCACGGGCTCTGGGCCCGAAATCGTATATTTTCGGCATTTTCGACCTCGGTCCGGCGTCGCGTGGCTCAGCTACCATCCATCTCGCGTTCTCACAGCATCGTACTTCGCTATGATCGTTCCCCATCAATCGCATTCCCTCTCTCCCTGTCACTCCATACACACACTCTCTCTCTCTCTCTCCTTCCCCCCTCTTCGCTCACCCTCGCCTCGCGCCGCAAATGGACGACGCAGATCGCCACTCGAAGACAGGCCGCGCGTCCCCGCGCCTCGTCATCACAAAATTCCCTGGGAGATTACAATGTCATCATTCAGAGATATAATCACTAAAATCTGATGTAATGTACATTTTTGTAATAGGAATCGAAGTGACAATGCACTACGATGCACAATGTGGTGGTAATAGCATCATATGGTCTGAAGTGTATGCACAGTATCTTAGTTATAATTGCATTATAAATTATTCGTATGAGCATTATAGTGCATCCATGTGGAAATTATAAGTTGCTCAGGAGGGGTTATAATCCACTGGTGTGGTCATTATTGGTCTCTTATAAGTCACTTGAGAGGGTGTCATAATGTGCTCATGACAGCCTCATGTGGGGGCCATAATCCACTTGCGAGAACATTACCAGTCTCTTATATGTCACCTAGGAAGGGGTTATAATGTGTCCATGTAGGTGTTGTAATCCACTTGGGTGGGCATTGTGAGTCTCTTATCAGTTGTTTGGGAGGTGGTTATAACATACTCACAAGGGGGTTATAACCCACTTATGTGGACATTATTGGTCTCTTATAAGTCACTTGGGAGGGTGTCATAATGTGCTCATGACAGCCTCATGTGGGAGCTGTAATATACTTGCGAGAACATTACCAGTCTCTTATATGTCACCTAGGAAGGGGTTATAATGTGTCCATGTAGGTGTTGTAATCCACTTGGGTGGGCATTGTGAGTCTCTTATCAGTTGTTTGGGAGGTGGTTATAACATACTCACAAGGGGGTTATAACCCACTTATGTGGACATTATTGGTCTCTTATAAGTCACTTGGGAGGGTGTCATAATGTGCTCATGACAGCCTCATGTGGGAGCTGTAATATACTTGCGAGAACATTACCAGTCTCTTATATGTCACCTAGGAAGGGGTTATCATGTGTCCATGTAGGTGTTGTAATCCACTTGGGTGGGCATTGTGAGTCTCTTATCAGTTGTTGGGAGGTGGTTATAACATACTCACAAGGGGGTTATAACCCACTTATGTGGACATTATTGGTCTCTATAAGTCCACTTGGAGGGTGTCATAATGTGCTCATGACAGCCTCATGTGGAGGCTGTAATATACTGCGAGAACATTACCAGTCTCTTATAGTCACCTAGGAAGGGGTTATAATGTGTCCATGTAGGTGTTGTAATCCACTTGGGTGGACATTGTGAGTCTCTTATCAGTGTTTGGGAGGTGGTTATAACTACTCACAAGGGGGTTGTAACCCACTTATGTAGAGGCTGTAATCCACTTGCATAGACACTATTGGTCTTTTATAAGTCCTTCAGGAGGGAATTATAATGTGCCTGTATAGGTGTTGTAATTCACTTGTGTGGTCATTATTGGTCCCTTACAAGTTACTTAGGAAGGGATTATAATATGTTCATGTAGAGGATGTAATCCATTTGCATGGACATTATTGGTCTTGTATAATATTCAGGAAGGGGTTATAATGTGCCTACATAGGTGTTGTAATCTACTTGTGTAGATGTTATTGGTCTCTTATAAGTTGGTCAGGAGGTGGTTGCGACACACCTATGAGGGTGCCACAATCTTATAACAATTATCAGAGACTTTATAATTGGCTTTATAATTTGAGTTTTTTTTTTGGAACCAGTTATAATTCGCTTATCAAGCTGTCAGCGGCTTATTTCCGTTTTATCAGATGTGGTACATTTATTTTTCACACGAATTATAATTTATAACTACAACTAAACAGAGCTCAGCGCGAGAACGTGTTCGAACGCGGCAGTACAGTGATAGCACACCCAAGTGAGCGAAAGTGGTATTAGGCCTCGCTCTGGCCTTTAACACGGGCACCTCGTGCTCACGCGAAGAACGCTCCATACAGATACGATGCGCGGCTCCTCCTCGACGCGCTCTCCACAGTGACCGTCAGTGCCATGCCTCCACACGCGCCGCCCGACTCCCCAGGCGAGCGGGATCCAAGACACTGTAACTTACTACGTGGGGGCCGAGCGGCATTCGTCATTCAGAGTCAAGAGGATTGACAGCGGGGTAGATAGCGAGCTCAGCTATTGAACGCGACAGCAGTCTAAGTGGTAGCGTCCGAGTGAGCGAAAGTGGCAGTAGAGGCGTGATCTGAGACACTTACGATGCGAGGACCGGGCATTCTTGATTTGATAGTCCTAAAAGGATCGACGGCGGGGTAGAGCGAGGTCAGCAGTCGAACACGACAGCACAGTGGTAGCGTCCAAGTGAGCGAAAGTGGAAGCAGAGGATCCGAGACACTTACGATACGAGGGCCGAGCTTTTGTGACGGAATGGTGAGACACTGAAAAGAGGATGAGCAAAAGACACACGCACCAGCTGTGACTTTGTCCCCGATAGTCTCTGCGTCTAGGCGGATGAGGGAACCGTTTGTGAGAGCGAGGACGAGCGAGTGTGCGTCATGAACATGAACAAGGACCTGAAAAGAGTCTTGGACGTTCTTGAGGTGGTATTCGCGACACCAATTGTTGACCATGGGGGTAGACCAAAGCTGCTGCGGCGATTGTATAGGTATCACCAGGCAGAATAGAGAGAGCCACTGGCCGTGACGGCAAGAACGTGGAGCTCGCGAGACTGCCATAAGACAAGGGCAGGGTTCGGCAGGACGGTGTAGAGAAAGACAAAGCGAATGGGCGGGGGCCTCCGTGGAGAGCGACACGAGCTCAACGATGAGACCATTGTGGATGAAACGAAGGAGGACGGCTCCCGTCTGGACGGAGTGGAAGAATGACGCGTGTTCGGCGTGTTCGATTGGTGGTTCGTCGTCGGCTGGAGTCGGCGGAAAGGGAACGTGCGACTTTGAGGTCTGAACAGAGACAGCGTCTGTCTGGAAAGGCGAATAAATGTCAGATAAATGCGTCGAAATGAGCACTTTGTTATCCGCCATGACCGACGTGTGTTGTCCAGTTTGCTTTTCTATCATTACTTCGTGATTGAGGGTCAAGAGGATCGACAGCGGGATAGATAACGAGCTCAGCAATCGAACGCGACAGCAAGGGTAGGAGCCGAGACACTTGATACAGAGTGGGGTCGAGTATTCGTGATTTAGAGACAAGCGGATCGACGGCGGGGTAAATCACGAGCTCAGCAATAGTGATAGCGTCCGAGTGAGCAAAAGTGGCAGTAGGGGCATGATTCGAGACACTTACGATGTGAGGGCCAAGTATTCATGTTTTATTAGAGTCAAGAGGATCGACGGCAGGTCCAGGGTAATAGATAGTGAGCTCGGCAATCGAACACGACGACAGCACAATGGTAGCGTCCAAGTGAGCGAAAGTGGCAGCGGAAGTAGGATCCGAGACACTTACGACGTGATTCAGAGGGCAGCCGACGAACATTCATTGACGAATAATTATTAGTTGACATGTCGACGGATGGGTAATTGATGGCAATGCAGCATCGACACGTCATCGACGTTGATACAGTCGACGCTATTGACAATGAGAGCCTAATAAGGAGCGCACTGACATTAGTGGGATGTTCTGAGAGTTCAAAGCGCAGCGTCTGATTCAACGAACCAGACTTAGAGAGAAACATAATGGGGAGGAGAGAAAAGGACGATAACAATATAATTATTAAGCCCAACTATTTATCCACAAGTTGAATCACATGATCACTGACGGAGAATTTCACTGACGGAGAATCGATGAACTCATAATACTCTCAAGCGTACTCTTGCCACTGCTCGTACTCGAGTCGATAGATTATGGGTAAATAAGAAAGCGTCGTGTTGGAGAACAGACAAACGTGAGGAAGAAAGCGTGTATTGTCAATGACAGGAGATTTAAGCGATGATGGCCAATGATTCAGCTTGAGTATTCGCGCCTCATGTGTGCGCGCTGCGTGTGCCGAATTTGCGCGTTCCTGACCTAGTTTCTTTAGGAACTATCCAAATCGATCAGGTGCGTAGGCGAGAACTTGAGAGGGATGAGTGAGACATTGACATACGAATCGATACGATATCTCTGAATGTATCCCTCTGGTTGTCGTTTGCGAGGGCCTTCTGGGGGTGCTTCGGGAGGGACTTATAGAGCTCGGCAGTGAGAGCTGAGTTCTCAGTCGTGCTATTGTTGTAGCGTGCGGGGTCGAGTGGATCGACATTTCCAGGGAAAGGGATTGCGAACACGAGGCGGTCGACCCAGGGCTCGCCGACAACTGAGAATCTACCTCCCGCTCGGGAAATCTCCGTCGACTCTCCAGCGAGTGTTACCCTCCCCACCCCTTTCGATCTTTTTATCTTGAGAGAACTAGAGGCTAGCAACTCCTCGTACTTAATCTTCAGTGACTTGTATTTATCGAAGAACATTTGGTGGTCCAGCTGGGAGGTCTTGAGAATCTAGAAGGGTCGAGATGTGAAACAAAACTGTCCTCACGCAGCTGCCGAACCGATAAGTCAGCCGCAAGCGGAATCAAAGGGGGTGCCAATGC
Organism: Lactarius hengduanensis; assembly: GCA_021525025.1. Lineage (NCBI taxonomy): Eukaryota > Fungi > Basidiomycota > Agaricomycetes > Russulales > Russulaceae > Lactarius > Lactarius hengduanensis. Next base: position 32,736 of record JAKELI010000079.1, on the reverse strand, counting down.
TATGAGTTCCAGGTCCTCTGTATCCGAAACGTCGTGGTCGGAATCCGAGCTCGAAGAAGACAGCTCATCGTCAAGAGCCATGTCTAGGAAAAGTGAGTGCGGAAGTCGTTCGTTTTTATATAGACCTACCCAAATGCGTCTCCCGTCCAAGGTTCATGATACACACGAGTCATTGTTTCCCCATTATGCCTAAAAATGTGCTGCGCGTCCCATACGAAACGGTCAATCAATTGTGGACTTATGAGGTCGACTGCCCAATCCCACAGTGGGCGAAAACTCATAGGGACTGTCTGATCCACGCCGTTGTACCGGACCAAAATGTTGTCGACGCTAAACTAATAGTGCTTGAAAGGGTTAATGGTATTACCATAAGATAGAGCCTCAGGCTCACAGGAGTTAGCTGAGACGCCGCGCGGTCCCACGTGATTACGAGAGAGGGACGTGCTATTATGACGGTTGCGCAGATCTGCTCTGCGATCCAGAGCTAGCAGAGCTCCTGGGGATGATATTTATACGTGGAGTGCAAGTGCGAGGCGTGTTGAACATGTGTCGAGCGCGATAACTGCGATGACTGTGTCCATCCGGTGAAGTGATTAGGTCGGGGGAGCGGAGGAAGAGCGTACCTCGTTCATATGTCCAGGCAAAGGCAATCGGTTTGCCGCCAACGCCGCAGAGCGCGTCCAGCGACGACATCGCAGCGACAGCTCCGCAATCTGCGTCACGATAGCTTCGGGCGTCACGCTGTGCCGCCCTTCCGAGTCCAGAAGGCATCCTCGTCGTTGTGGTGTGGTCGGGGATCCATTGACATGTGGGCCTGCGATCAGTGAGTACTTTGCAGGGTTACATTGACTAAAACTTAGCTTTTACCGCCTTCGTAAGGTTTCCTAACGTCGCCGCTCAGAGGCACTCTGCATGGTATCCCAATCACGACGCCCGTGAGGATTCAGATGTCGCTGCCGCCGCCGAGGCACTCCGCCAACGCGACCCGCGCGACCCCAGTCATGACGGCGACGGTAACGTGATGGAAGGGCAACGATGGGGACGTCGGTGGCGGTAACGGTAACGTGGCGGCGAGGCAACGAAGGGGACGGCGACGAGGGAGGTGATGGGGCTGCCGGCTTCTGGCTTTTCCGAGGCTGAAAAAGAGCAGAAAAGGTTTAAAACAAATGGAAGCGTATATAAAGCGAATTCATAGTACTCTAAGGGAAGCTGGATGCCTGCCGACCTATCACGCGACGGCGCCATCCTTAGTAGACTCTCCCAACCCGACTGTCTATCTTAATAGAACAAAAGATGAGAATAAATATGAGAATAATTGGATGCACCTACCCCAGCATCATAGTATATGTGGTGCGTCGTTACATGCACCTTGTTCCTGGTGCGGAAGTCTACTGTAAGGTGCCATCCCGATCCTCCGGCGTTGTTTTCAGGGTGCCAACCTGTCGGCCTGCAAGTGATTGTGAGTGCCGACGGGGTGCGTTAAACAGGCACGTAAGAACGTACCTCACAGTTGCGATCCTTACACGACGATTCTTGAGTTGTTCCCTCACAAAATGGGCCCATACATGAGCTTTTGCGACCTCCCGTGTTCGTCTGTGACGCCTTGAACTGTAGAGGTCACCCAGCTTAATGAGGAGAGACATTGAGGTCGGCGAGGTGGCGGTAAAAGGAAAAGAGCTGAAGTTGTACTCGCATATTTTAGCCCGGGAATATCAGCGACGACACGAGAAAAACGAACGTGACTCTAAGGCAGACCTCCACCACTTAGAATTGGGACTCGGGTCCGCTGGGTGGACAAAATGAAGCCTAGAAAGCTATCTCACAAGCCGCCTCTTTCTCTCTGTTTCTCGATCTCATCATCGGAAGCACCTGAGGCGAAACCACCAACGTGGGAGGCAGAGAAAATACGCTCACCTGCCAGTTCTCTCTCTGTTTTTCGGCCTTATCATTGGGTTAGGGTTTGAGACAAGACTGACGACGTCGATGGTGAGGCAGCGAGGTGAGTAACTGGCATGAGGAATAAAAACCTTCTCACCTGATGCTCAGAGCTGAAGAAGTAATAGCAGGGACAACAGTGACAGTCTAAGCATCCCGATTCAGAGTAGTGTCCTTGCTGAGGTTGGTACAGTATTAGGCCCCAGTGCCGTTGGTCTCTGAATTATTCCTTCGTCTTGCCTATTATAATTATTAGGATTCAGACCGTCGTGAGATTATTGTCTGAGACTTCAAGTTCCCAAAAAGTTAAATCACAATCTTCAGCACGGCACTTAGAATGTACAGCAAGCATGGCCAGCCAGGGAGGAGGGAAGTCTAAGAGAGACGGTCGCAGCGGCTGCCCATCGACCGACTGCGCCTTACAACCTATTGTAATCGCTAAGGTAATCGCGTGGCCTTTCTTGTAATGTATCTTATAATGGATATTGTGAATTATTTCTTCTAATTGGTTGCAGTCGCGTGACTTTTCTGATAATAACTTATAACTCCCTGAATCAGCCGAGCTCGGCAAATCCCATCCCTATGGGGGAATGGGACATTTGTTCGGCGTGGGTGGCAATTTATAGAATTCCAAGTCACGCAGTCCAATCGATATTTGCCTAGCCAAAACAGTATACCAAACAGGTCCCTAAGTAGAAGCAGAATCTGGCTCTGGCAAGCCACTCTCCAACCCCGCCGGCGTCACTGCATTGGCAGCAGACCCACACGCAAGCCGCTTCTTCTCCCTTGCTTGCTCACGCATAATCGCACCTGCACTGTTGTTCCTCACGTCGTTACTGGCGTAGGTGATACGCGAGAGTATAGTCCTGGGTTTAAAGTCAGCGTGAAGAATTACAAGAGGAATTGACGTACTCATTCCAATACTGCAGGAGGTCAACGAGCTCGTCCTCTGTCATCAGCCCCTTGTGTTCAAGGAGCTCTCGGTAGAACTGGCGGTAGGGGAACCCAGCCCTTTGCCTCCTGGCGTTGCCACAGCCACCTGCCGTAAAAGTCGGCTCATTCGAAAGTGCGAAACGAGTCTATGTGCCATTGATAAGTACAGAACCACAGGTGACAAGCAACCACATACCACCGTCGCAGCATACGCCACCGATTCATATGTCACGAAAGTCACACCATGTAAGGACAAATTCCCACCACGCGTTGACCTGTCGGTCTCTTTTGCGGGCACTTGGGGAAATGAAAATATATCTGTATGCCTAAGAATCGACGTCAATGTTATGAACTTGGGAAATAAATTAATAAATAAAACAAAACCGCGAGAAGCACAGGGCCCGCGCAGGAACCCCTTGAAAAAGTCGCTACGAGGTGAATATGTCCTGTGGCCAGAGGAAGGCGGGATAGTCAGAGCTCTGCACCAACATCTTGTGTGCTGCGACAGAGATCTTCACGAACTCTAAGAAAGGTTATGAGGTTAGAGTAGAGGAATGAAAATATGTCTTACTTGTCGTCGGCCCAGTCAAGCGTGACAGGGCATAAGAGACGACCAGAAGTTGGGTGATGAAACCCAAGAAGGTGTTTACCGGCTGGGAACCCTGGCTGCCAATCGATACAGGGCCATTGCCCAATTGTACCACGGATACCGTTTATATCCACACGGCGCGCTTGCTTGCGACCTAGATCAATCTGTAATGACAGTAAGTTAGCAAATAAAATGACGCAACAGGCCTCAGCGCTGCCCCCATTGCCGGCTTGCATCGCACTAATGCCACCTCGCCGGCATTTCTGTGCAGCCTCACTGGCACCAATGCACACGCAGTCGAAATAGCCTTCGTGCTGGAGCTGGGTGAGGTATGCAGCACGACTTACCGCCTTATCCAGCTTCAGGGACAACTCGGGACCAGCTCGTTCCCCAGCTCTCTTAAGGATTTTGATTACCGCAGGCGAAACTTCAATGAGGAGAAGGAACTTCCCATACTGCAGATTTTCACTCAAGTCCTTCATCAGCACGATCAAAAGCTTAGAACGAGTAACTCACAAATCGGTCCGCATGAAGCTTTCGTCGACACCAGGGTCACGTGACACACCCTCATCGATGATCTCAGAGAACGTGTCCCACATCTCAACACACCGGCCAAGGATTAACCCTTTCTTCTTCCAGTATTCTGGATCGACGAGAGCTGACATGGGGTCATCACTCTCACCCTCGCTCTCGGAGTTGCTGTAAGTGAATCTTAGTTCTGCATGCAGAGGTTAAAAATGATTCTGGACGCACCGCTCGCTGAAGCCATCGTCCCGCCTCTGTTCATTCTCTGGTGGAACCTCGCTGTCATAACGAGGCAGGAGTAGAGGGAGTAGGGGTTTGAAGGCAGTGGCTGAGGAAGTGAGCGTCGGGGGTGCCACACGCTTTTGAGCAGCGGGTTGCGTATCGGAATGCCGTTTACGACGTCCATTCTCGTCCACCTGGGGCCGTCTGCGGTATGTCCGCATCGTGAGCGGAGCCAGAGAAGAATGAGAGAACAACCGGAAAAAAAAACGTCGACTTATATCAAGCCAGAATTTACTAGTCATGTCTGATTGGTGCCCTCCAAAAGTAACTGGCGGCAGGCCTAGTGAATTCGAGCGGTGGTGAGTATATTGTGACCGATTGGTGAGGGCAGTCACCGTAGTAATTCGGAAATAGTGCGATTGAGGCTCGCTTGGGCAATCGACGTACCGTGTTGTTGAAATACGGTGTTTCGGCCGCCAAAACTGTGACAAGCGTGACGCGTGACACCACACGATTCGCCCGTCTGCCATTCTGGTCGATTGCTATTGCTAGCGTCTTTTTTTTTCCAACGGAGCAAAATACCACAGATTCACAAACTTCGGTTATCTCTTCTTCCTAGGCCAACACGGCTTGTGCTGATTCTAAGTTAGGCCCTTTCTGCCATACCGGGTGTCAATTGACAAGCCGGGTGTATCACATCGTCATGCTATTCCACGGGCTTTCAAGTTCCTCTCATGCACTTGAGTTCCATACCACCAGACCATGCCCTGGTTATGGCTATTCGTACGTGGATATGACTCAGGGAGTGCACCCACACCAGGTAAGAGCAACGCTCCGAGTTCGTTAGTTTGGACCATCGCTTACGAACCATCCTCTCCCAGCAAACCGAGGCGCCTGTACCTATGTGGCAGCCGGGGTCTGGGCGTCCATCGTCTGCGCCCATCACGGAGCGCCCCAAAACACAGACCAATGCGTACTCCGACGCTGTGCACCGAGAGGGAATGGCGCGCCAGTCGTTTAGTGCTGCTGCTCGCCCATTACTGTTGCAGTGTGTGTGATCTACTGCCCGATCTTACTTCCTACTTGCCTTCCACCTGTCGTATCTTTTCTGTCGCTCGCACAGGCATTTGTGAGGGATTGTCGGGTATGGACATGTTCACAAGGGTGGGCTACAAGTATGTATGTCACATAACTCGATGTACGACTGATACTCACTAGTTCCTACTTTATTAGATTTGATATACTTTTACGCTTCAAAGTGTCCCTTAACACGTGCTACTATACAGTAAATTCATCCAAACCAACACTTCACTGTAATACCCGCGATGTCATTATATCGGATGAATGATGACTTGTGGACACCGTTTTATTATTCCCGGTTGTGCTGATCTCACTTGCCCTATCCACGCGTTGAATATCACTACGAACTTCACTGTGACCTGCGCGAAGAATTCACTTCCGTCCCTGGCATTTAGACTCAATGAACAGAAGGCCTTACATCCCAGAAAGTGCCGATGCAACGCATGCGGTCTGGTCTTCATGCGTGAAGGCAGTCTCACCAAGCATATACGCGACAATTGCACTGCCGCTCACACGCGCTCTCAAGGTCGCTGGAAGAACGGCGTCTCAAATTTGTTGAAACTTGGTCGCACACGGAGTTCTCAAAAGCGGCCAGCAGAGGATATCCATGCATTAGCGCATCTCACCCAGAGAGTGAGCAGACCGACATTGCTCATCACGGGGATATGGTATGTGTTTTGGTTCGTGCGTGAATTCTACTCTTATACGCTATCTAGGATGTCGCGCTCGACAATGCCGACGCAACAGAGACCACGGATCCACTTCCCAACAAGCGTCAGCGTCGGCCGACTTGGAAGATAAGGGAAATGGCTCCGGTTGACCTCCCTGAGGGTCCTGGCCAGCTGGACTCCCCGAATGCCGCCAACGACATCAGACCCGCATCGCCCGAGAATACCACCAGTCCTGCCGTTGTGAAAATACGCACAAGCCCAAACCGATTCGCCCTCATACGGGAATACCAACAACACCCTTCATCTGTCCCCGATTCCCTGATCTCATTGTACTCGTTCGTTGCTGACTCCCCTATACCTCCCAAAAAGCAGAGGGAGGTTCCTGATATCATCTACCCATATCCGAACGTCACATCATTCATATTCAATTTTACATGGAGGCGTATGTGTGGTATGACATCGTCCGCAAACCGCGCCCTAGTGATGGCCACGTTGCTTGACCCGCGCTTCCAGGCAACCGACCTCAAGGGAGTCAACTTCCCTCAAATAGAGAAGCAGCTTAAGGACGATATCCAATCGCCGTGGGGTGGTAACGGGTGGCACCGGTCGAACGTGGTTATTGAAGTCCCTACAGGGTCAAAGCCGACTGTGGCTTCACGTCGTGCAGAGGCGAACGCACGCGCACGAGCCCAACGACGTGATGAGGTTGACGTTGATGCTGACCCTTATCCGCGGCACAAAGTGACAATTCACGATGTCCGTACTCGATCCCTTCTCCATACCATGGTTGAGACCATTCAAGAGGATTCAACGGGCAGGGCGCTACACTGGCACGGCTACAAAGAGACTTGGCAGCCGCCGTACCTTGGGTTTTCTCCCGAACGCGTTTGGGGGGAGTTGTACACCTCCGACTCATTCTTGAATGCGGAACACGAACTGACTCTTTCACAAGGCGATTCACCGCACCCTTGTGTTATAGTTTCATACATGATATGGTCTGATTCAACACATCTAGCACAATTCGGACAAGCCAAGGCATGGCCTATATATGCATACATCGGGAATCAGTCGAAATATACACGTTGCAAACCTACCGCGCGTTCTGCGTGTCATCGGCTACATACCACCGGTACGTAACTTTTACTTTTTCCAATAGCAACTTATTCATCATCGTTCAGCTTCCCGATTCCTTTGCAGAGGAGCTAGCAGCTCGGGGTGTCTCACAAACCCCTGGCCTACTTACTCACTGCCGGCGCGAACTTTTTCACGCCGTCTGGCGGCTGATATTGGACCCAGAGTTTCTCAACGCATATGAGCATGGCGTTCTTCTGCTATGCCCCGATGGTGTTCGCCGACGGGTCTACCCCCTATTTACATACTCGGCAGATTATCCTGAAAAGTGAGTTACTCTAATTAAAATGAAGCTACTGTTTCGGCCTCAGTCCAAATTGCAGGGTCTTGATTGCGACAGTCCGCGACATGGGGTTGTGTCCATGTCCGCGGTGCGTTATCAAAATAGAGAACTTCCATGCTCTCGGAACAACAAGCGATACAGCTGATCGCGTCTCCAAAGTTCGACGTGACGACGACAACTTCCGATCCCGCGTTGAACAAGCACGGGACAACGTCTACCGAAGAGGGTACGCCCTCCAAAGCGAACCCGGTGTTGAGCGCCTACTCAAAGCGGAGTCGCTTGTCCTAACACTGGTAAGTTATTCAGTATTGTCTGCAGGGTTTTTGGATTCTCATATAATCTCTAGAATGCGTTTTCACACTCCCTCAAAGACTTCAAATTTGATGTATTCCTCACTCTCGTTGTCGACCTCTTGCACGAATTTGAACTCGGGGTATGGAAGGCCCTTCTCATTCATATCATCCGGATGCTCCATTCTCTTGGTGCAAAGCAAGTCCAGGAATTTAATTCACGGTATGTACACACTTCTTAAATCACGTCGCATGAGGCTAATTATATATCTAAGCTTTCGACAAATTGCACCATTTGGTAGCACAATCCGTCGATTTACTCACAACGTTGCAGACTTGAAGAAGCTCGCAGCACGAGACTTTGAGGATATTCTTCAGGTATGTCCCGGTTTATGCATGTTCACCTATAGTACGCCAATTTTATGCTGTTCTCAGTGTTGCATCCCCTGTGTCGATGGGTTGATACCTGCACCGCACAACGATAGTATTGCAGATCTGCTGTATATTGCAACTTATTGGCATTCTCTTGCCAAACTGCGAACTCACTCGGACACCACGCTCAACATACTTGACAACGTTACGATTATTTTCGCAAAGCTACTTCGCGAATTTTCTCATATTACTTGCCCTCAGTTTAAAACTTTTGAGTCCGACCGGGAATACAGAGCGAGGCGCAGGGCAGCAGATCGCAGGGAATCCCATCGACAAGGCAATACGGCGCCACCCATTAGTGTTGGTGAGAAGCGGCCAAAAACATTCAATCTATCTACCTACAAGTTACACGCTCTTGGGGACTATGTCAACACTATCAAGTTATTTGGGACAACCGATTCTTACAGCACGCAAATAGTACGTTTCCGAGTCACGCACAATTTGTGCGGTTACTAACTCTATGTTACAGGGCGAGCTTGAGCATCGCACGGTCAAGAGGCACTATGCTCAGACAAACAAGAGGGCCTTTGTCGATCAATTAGTGGATATAGACACCCTCGAGACTGTTCATGAGCGAATGTACGACGAACTTGCCATGTCCGAAGGTAATGCCACAGCAGCGTTGCCCGAGGGTGGTGACCAAGGGCAAAACGATTTTCTGGGTACCGGCGAAAGCTATCTCGACCCAGAGGACGGTCCCGGGCAGCGGTATAACATTGCTCAGGACCAGTCGAATGGGATTTATCTCCCAGACTTTCTCAAGAACCCCAAAAATGCCTCGATCCTGCTTTCAAGGTGCGTACTACCAGACGTACAGGAAGTCGGCGCATTGCACCTTGACAATACGCTTAACCAGGATATTTAAATAAGCTACTGTGCCACTTACTCGCCGACATCTCAGCCAGGTCAGTGCAGCGACGAACCAGAGTACTCAAGACACAAACTCGCCGATGTACTTATTCAACACAACAACAATAATTCTCGCACGCAACTGCGAGGTATAATTACACACGACATACGATGTGAGACGAGACCACGATGTAATCAACTGTAACACCGCACACCGTGATGTTCATGCTCGAGGGCTTGCGACGATGTCCCGGGTCAGCACCCATTCTGGTATGGCACGGGTCTTCAGCGTATATCATGCCAACGTGTATTTCGGTGACTGCGTTGGGAGTCGTCCCGAACGTGTTGAGTTCTTATTCGTACGGTGGTTCGGGCATGCTCCCGACTGGCCAGGAGGACCCGCTGCCCGCAGACTGGATCGCATCGGCTGGGTTCCTGAGCACGACGCCTCTGGTGCTTTTGGTTCCTTGACCCAGCCCGCGTGGTTCGAGCCTGTCACCTGATACCGGCCTTTGCTGAAGGAAAGACCACGCGTCTACTGAGTCCCTCTCAGATGTGGGACTCGCAGTCGGGCGATTGGGTCAATTATTGTGGTCTCCAGGTCAGTTCTCACACGTTTAAGATTGCGTATTACTAAGTCAGGCCTCAGGTTTGTGGATCGAGACATGATGATGCGTTTTCTCGGTTGGGGCATAGGGCATCGTAATCAGCCGGATTTTCCCCATGAAGCTAACGCACTTATAGCTTCCAGCAACGATAGGGAACTCAATCAACGCGAAAATTCGGTAGCAGGTCAGGAAGAAGTTGCCGATAATGCTACGGAAGCTGGAGAGGATGGAGATAATTTGGGCTCGACAGTAGTGACGATGACGATGATTCTGATGTTGAGAGTGAAAACCCCGACCAAGTCATAGAGTTTGAGTACTAGTAGTACTAGTACTGGTATTGACGGTTAGTACTATTTGTTCAACTACTTGACTCGCCATCTTTGTCGCTGTCACCTTCGGCGTTCCGTTGTCGCGGTTGTCGCAGTCGCTTCATCACTGCCGCCGTCTTCGTCGCTCCATTGTCGCGGCTGTCACCTCGCCACCGCTGTCGTGATCATCGCCTCGTCGTTGCCGTTGCCGCCCCCCTATCGCGGTCGGGATCGCAAGGCTCCATCTTGCGTTGGCGGAGCACCCCGGTGGTGGTGGTCGGAGTGGGATCGGGGGTCATATGTGGCTGCCAGAGTGTAGTGGTGATTGGGGCTACACGCAAAACGCATCGGCGGCATCGCCATGCTCATTGTAGTTGAGGCCGCATGGGAGCACCTCCGAGTGGCGGTGTCAGGGTCGTTACGGTCGGAATCGCATGGCCATCATCCCTACGCCACTTATGGCTGACCTCCTCTGGTCGTCGTCGTTATTTGAGGTGGAGGAGTTGACTGCCACTACCGTATACCCACGACATCGAGAAGTCGGCGAGCACGACGGCACCAAAGAAGGCGCCGGCGTAGCTAGTCGGCTTCGGGCCTGCGTGTGGTATGGTACAGTGGCAAATACGAGTGCGGTGCGGACTTCAAGCCAATAGTGAAAAAGTGGGGAGAAACAATGAGCGTCATTAGTTAATCGCGAACATTCCGAATCTGAGTCATCCGAGTCTGGGTCTGAGACTGGTTAGCGCTGTTCCACTGACTAATTTTTTGCCACGTCGATTTGCCACGTCGCGAGCTCCTTGTCTACACTCGCCTTTTGCCGCTCTCATCACGCGGATTCCCGCATGGATTCCTGGCTCATTCGTGCACACGCAATGGCACTCAGCTGTGGGACATCGGCTTCATCACTCAGACTCTAGTAGAGACAGGACTCGCTAGTGACAGTCACGAAGACAATAAGGAGAGTCAGTCTCTGATCAAGGCTCTCCAGTGGCTCGAACCGTTCAAGTTGTCAAATCCGCAAGAACCCGAAATGTTTCGAGGTTTTCAAACCGACACCGGACAAAGGGTGCTTGGCCGTTCGGTACTAAGGAGCAAGGATATACAGTCAGCGATTTCACAGGAGAAAGACTAAAGTCGGTTTTGTACTTGCAGACCTAACTTGAGTATGTCCTTCGCTCGGATTACGCCCCTCATAGATGATAAAGCCGCAATAGCTTCACGCCTACCCTCGTTTCTGACGACCGCTTATTCGATGCCGTCGATGCTCTGCTGACGATGCAAATCGCAATAGTGGATTTGCTAGCTACGAGCTCGTGCGGGGGCCCTCGCTGGCTCGAGCTATTAAATCCTGCAGAAGTCTTTGGTGAGTTGATTCTCTCCACCACTAGGTTTCCTCGCTAAATCGAACAGGAAATATCATGACCGAATACGAGTATCCGGAATGCACGACTTCAGTGATAACCTCTCTTTCCATCTTCCGATCAGGTCACTAAGTCTTCATTTACTGCTTCATAGCCGCCGCCGCCGCACTACACTCCACAACCGCAACCATCCATGGCACCATACAGAAGACGTCAACACCGATCATTGCCATTGCCATGTCATTGTAAGTCTGTAATTTCTTGAACCCGCCTGCCACAGCTACCATTTTACAGACCAGCGTGTACCGTCTTGCCTTTGCCTTCTCCCCCGCCCTCATGCCTCATGGCCGCCTCCCGTTGCATCTCCCCTCCCACGCCTCGCAGGTACACTCGCACCGTCCCGCCGCTCACCGTACCTAGTACCACTCCCCCAAAAGTCTTCCACTCGCGCATCCAGAGTCCACGCTCCACTCGCCAACACCCCACCACTCCTGCTTTGCGCGCACACAAACTCGCCCCCAGCCACTTAAAATCTAGCTTAGTTTCTTTTTTTTTTTTTTTCAATTTTTTCAATCTCATCGAGGGTAGGACAGTAATGACTGCAACGAAGACACACAGGCGACCACGACGGCGATGAATCGGCAAGGCAAGGCAATGAAGATGACAACATAGAAGACGACGACACCAAAGGCAACAGCAAAGGCAACGGCAGTGAAGTCGATTGCCGCCGTGGGGACAGCGACTGGGGCGATGGCAGGGATGGCAGCGGTAGAGACGGCGGTGGCGAAGACAGTAGCAACTGTAGTGTATTGATCTTAGTGTCCTTACGACATGTGTCCCTAGTAGTACACTGCCAAACGAACCAGAACCCTGTGTGGGGGTTCGGGCGCCCAGGGTCCATGCGGCCCCAGTTTAGGCTCATTCGGGTGCTGGTCGAGATGAGTCACCCTCAGACAGCGGCAAAAAAAAAAATAACCCTGTGGCAAGGCTGACACATGGTCAACTCAGTGTGGGCCGTGCGAACCCGGCCATGGGGGCCCGGGTGAATTGGCCGTGTAACCCCCCGTAACCCTGTCTGGGTCCGGGTAGCCCCGAAATAACAGGCGCCTTGGTCCCTTATTATGTGTGCGATGCTTGGTGCAAGTGCGATGTATTTCCACTGTGATCATGTTATAATAAATATGATTTGACATTTCTATGATGAAAGCCAGAAAAACAATGTACTGATTATATAGAGCTATTGTAGATATTGTGATGATGAACTAGATATCATATGGTCAACGAAATTGTGACAATACCTGTGATTTGTCACTTTGCAATATGATACTCAGGGGAATTTTGTGATGGGGTACCTCATGGCTGACCCAGACCCGTACCCGGCATAGCGGGTACCCGCATACCCGCGTGGGTTTTGAAACCCATGTTATGCACTAAGTGGAAATGCATAAGGTAAATTCTGTCTACAGGAAACACACGCACTCTCCAGGCCCAAATCTGGCCCAAACGTGTACATGCCACCTGAACCAGACTGAGGGCAGCACGCAACTTGAACCTATCATGAAATTCTAGGCATCTGACGCCAGGCAACAACTCCCCTGCATTAATGCCAACAAATAGGCACAACCAACTGGAAGCCTGATGGACGCAAGAGTCACTGCCCACAACCTTATATTACCTTTACTTAGCACATGCCCCCCAAATGTAGTCTCGACCGTGACTATAACCGGTCTGTACCCATGGTACGCACTCTGGGATAAAAATGGTTCAAAACAAAAAAAAAAAAAAGGTAAATTCTGCAGGTGTTGTCAGCGACGCCAACTTATAAAAATTCTAAAGGGCGTTGTACATCAATGACTGGAACGGAGGGAACAGCTTTTCACCCGCCTGAACCACACGGGGCGTCGATTCTGAGAAGGTGGTAGATTGCCGAGACAACTCAAATGACCAATCGAGCGCACTAGAAGTTATTTGGTGTAGTCTACGGCGGGTCTTAAAGAAAAGACTAACACGGGCAGGCCCTTTCGGCCCTACGCACCACGCCTAAGAGTTTGAATCGATGAGTGTCTGAATGTAGACAATCCGCTTGGTACTTCTTCGCCTTCAAATGTTCGTGAGAACGCAGCAGCCAGGTTCGATAGATGTTTGTAGTCACCTTGACGGGACAGCCAAGATCCAGTACCCATGCTCGAAATAGCTAACTTAGACGCCCTGTTGATTTCTTCTTCTTTCGGTCGCTAGCGTTGTGCTCGTCGCACCTACTCTCTTCCCTTCGTGGGATAGCTGCGATGATCCGCACATTCTCCAAGCCGACTTTCAAGGGTCAAAAATATGAAGTCAAAGAACGCGCATGCGTGTGCAGTATCCTCAGTTGCTATTAATTCGGCTCTGTCGACAAGGATTTCTTGGTGATGTTGCCACGAGGAGGGCAAGTTTCTTCCTTTGCGTCTTGCTCGTTCAGGTTGCCCGTTTCGGCCATTCGCAGTGAGACGAAAGGAGGATGTCGCAGAACTCAAGAAGAAGAATCCCACTTTTGCGATACCAGGAGGTCTGGACGACGGAGAAAAACTTCCCAAAGTAGCTCTTTCTGACTATATACTTATCCTTGACATTAATTTTGCGAGAAAATGGTGGGAAAATTTGCATAGTCGTCGAGTCGCTGAGACTCTGATATGGTGTTTTATTCGGGGAATAGTTGGCCGGGCATATGCATGATGTGATAGCCACTTGCTCAAGCTCGAGTCAGGGACACTCCTTGCAAAAAAAGGTCCCTGAATTGGACAACCCACAAAAGAGCCAAGGCTGTGAGTTCTTCTATGAAGGACTCCTGTATAACTCGTGGAGGCAGCACATGGTGCTCACTTTCAAGATAATGGACGTAGCCCACAGTCTCTAATGGACAGGTTTAGCTCTCCGATAGCGTAACGCCGCCCAATAGAGTAACGCCAGTCTGGCAAGGCACAGTCACGTCTTCGCTCTTCGACACGCTCATCGCTCATGAGAAAAGTCAACTTTGCAGGAACCTTACGACGATATCCTCGACCCCGACGTGCCTCCACAACCCCATTAAGTTCATCCGTTCAAGTTACGACTCTCCCTAATAAGCTACGTGTCGCAACCGAGAACACACCGGGCCATTTCTCCTCCCTTGGGCTTTACATCGACGCTGGCGCACGGTATGAGACACCGCCCAACGCGGGTGTGAGTCATTTCGTAGACAGGATGGCTTTCAAAGTATGTGCGCATTCATCCAGAAAGCATAGTAGACCATGACCGCAGTTCCCATAGACCACCTGATTGATGTCGGATGCAGACATGGCGACAGCTATGAGCACGCTCAGGGGACAGATAATGTGTTTGTCATCCCAAGAAACCATCATGTATCAGTCCTCCCACTTCCACCAGGCAACCCCGCTGGCCCTTTCTCTCATCTCCGAGACCGTTCAAAATGCGTCGTTCCTTCCAGAGGAATTAGACGCTCAGCGTGCCGCCGCCGAGTACGAGATTCGCGAGCTCAAGGCAAAGCCGGAAGTGATCTTACCTGAGATCCTACACGATGTCGCATATAACGGTAAAGGGCTCGGAAACCCGCTTCTCTGCCCTGAGGACCGCATTGACACCATAGACGCTCCTCTCAGGTATGTAGGTAGTAGCGTTGAATGCACAAACACGAATCATCGATGCATCGCGCGTCGAGACCATGTGACCCTTTGCTCGTCTCCCGCGTGACTGTCTCACCGACCAGAAGGAGTTTCCCTTGTCTATTGCGGTGCACTACGTAACGAGCTGAGATTGCAACACAATAACGTGTGGAGGAGTGGCGCTAGTACCGAAATTAAATAGGGTATTAGGACTTTTAGGTGGCGACAGTAAGGAGGTACGGTCGGCAACTGGGAATAGAACCGATGCCGGTGAAGTACATACATATCACACAACCCCTACGTCGTACTTCCGGAACTGTGTCTCCCAATCACCGAGATCCTGATGACCCATTGCCAGAACTGTGGGCTTGCCACCCGATTGTGACCCGAAGATCCGCTGGGCAACGCGCTGCAGCGACTCGGCGGTCACCGAATCAATCTTATCTGCCATCTCAGATATGGGAATCTTGCGATCATGTACCAGCAACTAAGCAAATAGCATTAGACATCCCCTAATCCACGGTATGAGCAAACGCATGCTCACCTGGCGACCGAGGTCCTCAACCTCGACGGCGCGGCTCTCAAGCGCCATTGCGAGACTGCTCTTGAGCTGATTCTTAGCTCGGCTAAGTTCATCTGGGGGAACAGCCCGATACAACAGTAGCGCGAACTGGTGTACGAGGTAGGGAAGAACTGTAACTCGAGCAGATGGCGCGAATGATGCGAACAGACCGAATAGCGACGAATCGTTGTATATGTGATGGAAAGAAGCACAGTGGTCGACCGCCGCATGGTGGTTCAGAATATGAGTGTACAGCCTTGAGTACATGCCCTTGCCCGGTCCGCCTGTGGGTCGGCGTTAGTAAGAAGACGACGCGAAAGTACGGGCGAAAGTTACCTGCAGAGAAAGAACCGCCACCGCCAAGGAGTACCTGCATTGTAGCAAGTTCGTAGATGTCGTCGTCATGTATACCGACACCCTCAAAGGCAATGTAGACATGATTGAACTCGGATTCCGGGTCATGAATAAACCGGTAGCCGCCGGTGTACGTTGACCCAATTATTGATGAAACGGGGTTAGGAGTGTTAGACAAATAAGAGGATGCTGCCCTGGTTAGTGACTTTAACAGATTTGGAGGCTGGGGATGCAGGAGGTGCGGAGGAATGGAAGATGTCGGGCGAGGCGATGGGGGCGTGGTCGTCTGTCCATCTACTATGGGGGTAGACTTCAGCGATGAAAAGTGTTTGTCCGCGAGCTCAACGAGTTCCTCGTGTGCTATACCGGCGCCGGCTATGACCATGCGTTCTGGCCGGTACCACTGCGTCATAAAGTCACGCATGAGAGGAGCGTCTATGGTGTCAATGCGGTCCTCAGGGCAGAGAAGCGGGTTTCCGAGCCCTTTGCCGTTATATGCGACATCGTGTAGGATCTCGGGTAAGATCACTTCCGGCTTTGCCTTGAGCTCGCGAATCTCGTACTCGGCGGCGGCACGCTGAGCGTCTAATTCCTCTGGAAGGAACGACGCATTTTGAACGGTCTCGGAGATGAGAGAAAGGGCCAGCGGGGTTGCCTGGTGGAAGTGGGAGGACTGATACATGATGGTTTCTCGGGATGACGAGCACATTATCTGTCCCCCGAGCGTGCTCATAGCTGTCGCCATGTCTGCGTCCGACATCGATCGGGTGGTCTATGGGGACTGCGGTCATGGTCTACTATGCTTTCTGGATGAATGCGCACGTACTTTGAAAGCCATCCTGTCCACGAAATGACTCACACCCGCGTTGGGCGGTGTCTCATACCGTGCGCCAGCGTCGATGTAAAGCCCAAGGGAGGAGAAATGGCCCGGTGTGTTCTCGGTTGCGACACGTAGCTTATTAGGGAGAGTCGTAACTTGAACAGATGGGGTTAATGGGGTTGTGGAGGCATGTCGGGGTCGAGGATATCGTCGTAAGGTTCTTGCAAAGTTGACTTTTCTCATGAGCAATGAGCGTGTCGAAAGAGTGAAGACGCGACTGTATGTGCCTTCGTCAGCAGACCAAACTGGCGTTACTCTGTGGCCCGGTGGCCCGGAGAGCTCAACCTTCCGCCGAGTCTAGTCGGTTTCCTCTCGATGTC
The DNA here is from genome assembly GCA_021525025.1 of Lactarius hengduanensis. Classification (NCBI taxonomy): domain Eukaryota; kingdom Fungi; phylum Basidiomycota; class Agaricomycetes; order Russulales; family Russulaceae; genus Lactarius; species Lactarius hengduanensis. The sequence goes on along the minus strand of JAKELI010000079.1, from coordinate 15,765 downwards.
TCACACTCCCAACCAACGACGTGCTGGGGTCTATGTCACCACAGAAATGTCCAAGGTGCTATCAGAGACCGTGGATTACGCCCATTATCTTGAAAGCGAGCGCCATGCGCCGCCTCCACGAGTTATACACGAGTCCTTCATAGATGAACTCATACTAGTCGTGTGACTACGACTCTTTTGTGGGTTGTCCAATTCAGTATCTGCAAGGAGTCTTTCAACTGAGCAAGTGGCTGTCATAAGCCGCCAGGCCACCTATTCCCCGAATTTTCTTGGCGACTTGGCGACCATGCGATTTTCCCCACCCATTTTCTCGCGAAATTAATGTCAAGGATGAGTATACCATCGGGAAGAGCTACTTTGGGAAGTTTGTCTCTGTCGTCCGGACAGGGTGTTGCAAAAAATAAGATGCCTCTTCTTGACGTCTGCGATATCCTCCTTTTGTCTCACTCTGCAAATGGCCGAATTGAAGAACGGGCAACCTGAACGAGAAGGATGCAAAGGAAGGTACTTTCCCTCCTTGTGGTAACATCACCAAGAAATCCTTGTCGACAGAGTCGAATTAATAGCAACTGAGTATACCGCACTCGCATGCGCATTCTTTGGCTTCACATTTTTGACCCTCGAAAGTCGGCTTGGAGCACGTGCGGATCATCGCAGCTATTCGAAGAAGGGAAGAGAGTATGCGGTGCGACGAGCGCAACGCTGGCAACCGAAAGAAAAAAAATTCAACAACGCGTCTAAGTTAGCTATTTCGAGCGTGAGTACGCGTGAGTGCTGGATCTTGCCAGTGGTTGCCCCGTCAAGGCGACTACAAACACCTCTGGCTGCTCGTTCTCACGGACATTTGAAGGCGAAGAAGTACCGTCTACATCCAGACACTCATCGATTCAAACTCAGGTTCTTGGGCGTCGTGCCTATGGTTAAAAGCGCCTGCTCGCGTTGGTCTTTTCTCCGAGACCCGCCTTGGGAGACTACAAAATAACTTCTGGTGCGCTCGATTGGTCATTTGAGTGGTCTCGACTATCTACCACCTTTTCGGAATCGACGCCGCGCGCAGTTCAGGCGGGTGAAAATCTGTTCCTTCCATTCCAGTCATTGACGTACAACGCCCTTTGGAGTTTTTATAAGTTGCCATCGCCGACAACACCTGCACCATTGACCTTATGCGCATCCGCTGTTCAGTATTGACATCGTTCGGGTACCCTATATGGGAATACTTCTGTGACAGCTCTCGAGGCTTGAGGTCTTGTAGGTGATCTCGGACGTTGGACCCTCGCAATGAGCCAGATCGTGTTCTCGCACCTCTTTGCTTGGACATCCTATAGTACTAGTCGTCCTCGCTCACTTTTCAGCGTCAAACACCAGCTCACCCGCCGCGTGCGCTACACACACAGCATGTCTAGAGACCACCGGTAGCGCGAGACTAACTACCTTTCAGAGCCCTTCTTCGCCTTAGAGCGTGTTGCAATGAATCCAGAGGACCCTTCCTCTCCCGTATTGCTGCAGCTCTGTTTGTTACGCGTTCCCAGAATATTATACCGGAGCGCTTCCGGAGGGGGCATTACTATACACCAGAAAACTAGTTCCGGTCGAGAACGCTGGCTAGCATGATGTGGGAGGGTTTTTTTTTTTTTTGGAACCATGTTTATTCCGGGACAGTACCGTGCGGATACAAGTCCGGTCCTCTACTCTAGTGAGAGCGAGATTTAAAAGTGGGTAAGCTGAGTAAGCACATGCGGGCGGGTAAAGTAAATAGGCCGAGAAAATATCAAACGGCGGCTAGAGGGCACCTTCCAAGGAAGCCAGTTCAATCGAGAAGTGAGTAAGTATATGCGGGCGATGTGGGAGGGTTTTGTCTACAGGTATAAAGACGATGGGTCACTGGCAACTGGCCGCATGCGCTCATGTCATGCAAAGACCTCATTATCTGTGATACGTATCTACCACCCATAATAGAGAAAATGTGTTGTTCATGCGAGCAGAGTGGGTATCATACCTCTCAAACTACTCGCCACTGTTCATAACGTTCATTCGGCGCCTCCCTGGTGTGTCCAAATCCGGAAATCGATAGCGGTTCATGGAATAGGCGTTGTATGATCCAAAAAGAAAAAAGAAAAAAAGAATAGGCGTTGTATTGTTAGTACAAGAGGGGTCGGACTTAGTGCTCTTCTTAATGCTGTAATACTTCGCCTCGTTTCTCCCTCTCTCACGGTTCGGTTATGTACTTACAACTCGATAGGGGACCACCGTTTTGACTACGGATAGCTGGTTTCTTAAATGTAGTTCGGACACGACTACGACCCGCCTTTGTACGCGTTGCATGTCATCGGGAATATAAACTGAATCAAAAAGACTTAGTGCACATCTTCATACTTGCCGGTACATCATAGTATCCGTACGATTAGCTATGTCGTTATCCAGTCATCAGTCAAGAATAAGCGTCCACGTTGAGACAAAGGAGAAGAAAACAGAAAGAGAAAGAGAAACAATCGAACGTGAACAGAACAGAATCGCAATAGCCCCTTATTACAGCATTCGCTGGCATCATCGTGGAGACTCATATGTCGACGTCAAGCACGATCATCATCCTCAATCGGCTTCCGGAGGGGCTCGGCCCCATGCGAAACGTATCGAGCCGCGAGTCCGGATTATGCAGACAGCGACTGGCAAGTCGTTTGAGGTCTTCCGTGGCTGACGATCTAGAAGGCCCAGGGTTGGGGAAATTCCTGGTGAATGGGTCCGCAACATCTGTCATCGGCGGCGGGCGATATCTGACCCCGTAGTTTGGTAAGTCCTGCAGCACAGGCATTGTCAGACGAACAGTACACATGATATGTAAATAGGCACGGAGAACGTACGTGGGCCGGTGGTATGTAGGACTCTCCACGGGGAGGGCCAGGGACATGCATGTACTGGGCATCTCCACTGGCAGGAACGGGGTAACCGACATTCGGGTTCCTCTGGTGGGTGTATTGTCCCTCCAAGTTCTTCAAGGAAGGTGACATCAACAAGGGGGCACGTTGGCACACATATACGAGTGGCAGCCTACCGCAGCTGGAGGTGGTAGACCTTCGTACCACAGATTGCCATGGTATTGATTGTCATGGTACGGTGGCCAGTGACCATGGTAGGAGCTTTCATGATTTGCACCTGGTTGGTACCCATTCGGCTGGGGCATGTTGTCTTGATTATTTGTTGGCTAGAGCACAATATGTGGTGATGAGTGACCGGCACCAGACCATGCAACGGGGTTACCTCTGAATTCACAAGATCATATTGTGGACGCGGCGGGGAACGGAGGAACTCGTAAGACATTGGGGGCTCAGGTTGGGTCGTTACAAGTGAGAGAGTAATAACGTAGTGCGACGAAGCACTCTCAATTCAGTACTGTACGAAGGGGGGATTAAGTATCCCAGGAACACGCGGAGTTGTTAAATTATAACACTACCGTAAACGTGCAAGGCTGTGAGCGATCCAGCCTCGAGGTTGGGTGTACAGACGGTGGTCAAGGGTTCAACGTGTTGCCAGTAGTAAGATGCAGGTTCAAATTCTACGAAGCGAAACGTACAAGGGAGCAGTGTAGGTAAGGCAAGGTGGGGGATGGTGAAGGGGAGGAAAGTTCAAGTTCTGCCATGAAGTAGGAACCGTCCCCCGGCGATTGGTACTAAAAGTCGATCTCAATGCCAAACTATGGGATATTACGACACACGATGGATCTGCTGGTGGAATCAGATGGATGCGTGACAGAGCGGCACCTCTGATGGGCAGCCACGGTATCTGGGAAGTGAAGGTGTGGATGATCACGTTCCCCCTCCGGTCACGGACCGTGGGTCGTGACGGGTCGGTGGCTGACGGGGAGCCAAACAACGGCAAGGCACGGCAGCGGCGCACCCGGGCGCGATCGAGCGGACGCTGAAAGCGACCGGCGCCGATCTGTCGATCTCGTTCGTTCGAGGACCCGACCTGCCGTCTCGAGATGTGCCACGCGCACGCGTCCAAGGGGAGGCGCAGGAGAAGGAGAAACACGCGAGAGAGGGGGGAGGAGGGGGGGGAGGAAAAAAATTGGAATAAACGCTCGTTTTTTTTGTGTTCTCACGACGCGCGCCAACCATGGGACGCGAGAGGAAAAAGGAAGGGGGGGAGGAAGCGAACGAACGACGGCTCACTCACCGAGGGGCGTCCAGCAGGCGGGCGAGTGCGTGCTTCAGCGAGAACGGCATGCCTTGTTGCTGTTTTGGTCGGTCGTCGGTCGGTTGCAGCGGTGGGAAGGAAGGGAGGGGGACGATGGGGGAGCAGCCAAGATACGGTAGATGGAGGGTTGCAGAGACGGTCCAATCACGCGTCGCCTCACGTCGGCTGGCGCGTATGACAAACAATCTTTGGGATTGGGACTCGCGAGCCTCGATCCCAACCGTTCCTTGCTTACCTTACCCCCCCCCTTCCCCCGCGAAATCCTGCCAGAAAGCGAGGGGAGGTGGGAAATTCACGGTCCCACGTTCCCACTAGGGCTGTACACCGTTACCGTATTGACGGCTCAACGGCACCCGTATTACGGCTACCGTATCCGTACCGTTGGTATCTGAAACCCTTGGTGAACGGTACGGGATCCGGTACGGGATAACCCCGTAAGACACCCGTAGTCGTACGGCCGTCAACGGCGTTGTACGGTTTGTACGGTTCTCATATTACCAACACTACCACATACATAGTTAACCCAAGCTGCGTGCTCCGTCCATCAACCAACTTTGAGCTCGCCTTGAAACCACCGCTGGCTGACCTCGGTTTCGGCCATCTCAGAGTTAGTCAAAGCTTGTCCATCACCACCTTTCTCTTTGCTCGAATCAAACCTCACCTCGCCTCAAACACTTTTCTCGCTTTTCTTTCCCTCACATTCCAAGTCGTTGTTCCTTGCCTCTTATGCCTGTTCCTTCCGCCCGGCTTCCACCCTCGCATTTCATATGAAGGCTCGATAGCAGACGATGCACAAGACGCCGACCTTCCTTGCGACCTTCTCGCGGTCTGGTTTCGGTGTTTTCGGTCTCGGTCCGACGTCACATGGCTGGGTTGCCATATCGGTCATATCGTCTCGCCACAGCTCGCTCCTCGCTATCGATCTCGACAACTCCCCTTCTCTCTCGTCTCCTTCGCCTTCGCTCGCCCCTGCCTCTCGTCACCACGGACTGCCGTCGACACCGACCCCTTCGCAAGACGCTCCACAGCCACCCATAGACAGGCCGCGCGTCCCCGCGCCTCGTGTCATCTTCGTCCCTCAACACCCCGTCGCATCGCTCATCTCTCATTTCCCTTTCAAGATGTCAAGCATGTCAAGTTCGCTCTCAGCTGCCTTTGGCCACCCGCAAGACACCGTCGGAGTCCGTGCGCCGCCGTTGGATTCGGAAGAGGAGTCGTATTGTCGTGGTGCGTCATCGTGTCTCGGCCCCCCTTTGATTGTTATTCTCGTTCGCTCGCTACCTTTCACAGTTAATCCGCTTCGGTGCCTCGTTTCTGCGCCCATCTCCCATTGACCGTTTGTCTTACTCGATCGTCTCTGCGTCTCGCTTCCCCTATGCCACCTCTTTACCTTACCTCCGCATTCCCACCTACTTGTCTGGGTAGCTACTTCTACATGTATTTAAACCTCGCGTTCTTGGCTCGGAATAATCAGTCTAGTTTGGTTTCCTCCTCCTCTCTCCCGCGTGCCGCGCGATCGTCCAGGAAGTCAGGCCCTACCGCGGGCACTCGAAGGACATCGCCTCTCGTCGCCTCTCGTCACTCGTCACTCATTTCCGCTCTCGCTCCCGTTTCCGCGTTGTCCTCTCGCCCGTCAACGCCCGCTCCCGCCTTCGTCCGTTCGCGTTCGCACCGGCTGTGGCCGTCGCGAACGCTTCGGACTCGGTCGCTCTCCCCTCCATCTGTAACATCGCCTTCGGTTGGCCCGAGTTGCCATTGACAGAGTGATTTGATACAAGTTTCGTCCAAGGTTTTGTCACCTTATTCAGAACAAAATATATGGTAGTACCCGCCGTCCACCGTATACCGCCGTTTACGGCCGTACAGAACCCCGTGCCGTGCCGTTGGGTCTCAAACCAACATCTTACGGGTACGGTTTACGGCTTCCCCGTCACCGTACCAGCACCGTCACCTTACGGCCGTATGCCGTATACGGTACGGCGTACAGCCCTAGGTGGGATCCTTCTTGAGGTCTGCGACATCCTCCTTTCGTCTCACTCTGCGAATGGCCGAAACGGGCAACCTAAACGAGCAAGACGACGCAAGGGAAGACACTTGCCCTCCTCGTGGCAACATCACCAAGAAATCCTTGTCGACAGAGCCGAAGTAAATGCAACTGAGGACGCCGCACGCGCATGCGCATTCTTTGGCTTCATATTTTTGACCCTTGAAAGTCGGCTTGGAGCATGTGCGGATCATCGCAGCTATCCGACGAAGGGAAGAGAGTATGCGGTGCGACGAGTGCAACGCTAGCGACCGAAAGAAGAAAATAAATCAACAGGGCGTGTAAGTTAGCTATTTCGAGTATGAGTACTGGATCTTGGTTGTCCCGTCAAGGTGACTATAAACATCTCTCGAACCTGGCTGCTGCGTTCTCGTGGACATTTGAAGGCGAAGAAGTACCAAGCGGATTGTCTACATTCAGACAGCTGTCCCAGCTCACCCCCCCCCCTAACATGTCACATGACATCACATAACCACAAATCCAAAAGCTCGGAACCAAAAATAAAGTTTGGCTCGAAAATTATGTAACTTATCACAAACATAAATACGACATAATCATAGACTTTTTGTTTTTGTTTTATTTGTGTAGTGTAAATATAGTACAAACATAAGCAAATAAGGTAAGCAATTGCCAACGCATCGTATACAGCTCAACCCATCCCCTTTCGGCGCGCGGCCCCTCCTTGGCCCCCTTTCCCGACCCTGTACACGACCACGACACGACACGCAAGCGCGGGACCACGCGGGACAAGGGGGGCGCCCCCCTTTGCCCCCTCGCCCCAGCTGACTCACGAAAGGGGGCCGCGCAGGTGGCACGCGCCCCCCCTTTCCCCCGTGCCCCCGTTTGCGCGAAAAGGAGGCGCGGGACAGGTACGCCCCCGTTTTCGCCCCCGTCCCTTCACGTCGAACAGGGACCCGAACACCGCCCCCGCCTCCGCCCCTGTTGCCTCGCGAACGGGGGCTGTGCAGGAAGGCACGCCCCCCGTTTGCGCGCGCAATGGGGGCGCGACAGGTATCCCCCCCCTGCCTCCCTTGTTCACGCGCGAACAATACGCACGCGGGACAAGCCCCCGCCCCCGCCGCTCCCGTTTGCGCGCAAGGGAGGGGAGGCGCAGGAGCGAGGTGCGGCACGGGACAGGTACGTCCCCCGTCTCTGCCCTCCCCCTCGTTTACACATGAACAGGACACGCGACGCGGGACGGCGTGGGGGAACACGCGCGCACCGCCCCTTCCCCCTCTTACCGGGGACCGCGCGCGCAACGCCAGAGGCGGCGCGGCGGCCCCCCTCCCCTGGTTTGCGCGCAGAGCCGATACGCAAACGAGGGGCGCGCGCGGGGACGAGAGCGGGTGCGCCCCCCACACCCTTAGCGCCCCGCCGCCGTTTGCACGCACGGGGGGCGCGCTCCAACCTGGAGCAGCACCCCCCTCTCCCCGGGTTGGCGCGCGGGGGGAACGCACAGAAGCGGCGCCCCCTCCCTTGTGCATCCGGCACAAGGGCAAGCGAACCGGGGGCTCGCTCGGTCCCAGAGCGGCGCCCCCCTTCCCCGGTTCGCGCGCTAGGGAAAACGCGAACGGGCGGCGGCGTGGAACCCCCCCTCTCCCGTGGGTTCGCGCGCAACGGCGAACGCAAACGGGCAGCCACGCGGAAGCGCCCCCATCCCCCGGGTTCGCGCGCCAGGGCGAAACGCCACGGGGGGAGCCCCCCTCCCGTGTATGCGCCCTGGGGACGCGCGGGCCAGGTGGCGCGTGACCGGGCGGCGCGCAGATCGGGAGGCGCGCCCCGGTGCCCCCGCTCTCCGCTTTGCGCACAAGGGCGGCACGTGTATGCGTGCCGCCCTTGTGCGTAAAGCGGAAAGAGCGCGAGGGTAGGGAGGACGAGCGGGGGGCAGCACGGAATGGGACGCGCGGCCCCCTTCTTGCTCCCCTCATCCCTCTCCAAAAAAAAGTACATAGGTTATGTAATATTTATTAACTAATAAACATATTTTTTTTGTGATTATAAAAACAAATAACAAAGGCATAATTTGCTTTTGTTGCTCACTAACAAATAAAACAAAAACAAAAAGTATGTGATTATGTCGTATTTATGTTTGTGATAAGTTACATAACTTTCGAGTCAAACTTTATTTTTGGTTCCGAGTTTTTGGATTTGTAGTCACGTGATGTCATGTGACGTGTTAGGGGGGGGGGTGAGCTAGGACTGCTCATTCAGACACTCATCGATTCAAACTCTTGGGCGTGGTGCGTGGGGTCGAAGGGCCTACTCGTGTCAGTTGTTTCTTCAAGACCCGCCGTAGGAGACTACACCAAATAACTTCTAGTGCGCTCGATTGGTCATTTGAGTAGTCTCGGCAATCTACCACCTTCTCAGAATCGACGCCCCGCTTGGTTCAGGTGGGTGAAAAGCTGTTCCCTCCGTTCCAGCCATTGACGTGCAACGCCCTTTGGAGTTTTTATAAGTTGGCGTCGCTGACAACACCTGCATAATTGATCTTATGCATTTCCGCTGTTCGGCATGGACTAGGGATGGCCCGGTCCGGTGCGGTCCGGTTCGAAGGCCATTTTTTCCGAACCCCGAACCGGACCCGGGTCCGGTTCGGGCTCTCAGGCCGAACCTTGAACCTCTGAGAGGTCCGGTCCGGTTCAGGTCCGGTTCGGGCTCAGAGGGGGCTGAACCCCGAACCGAACCCCGAACGCGCACAAAAAATCTAAAAAAATCTCTAAAAATCTAAAAGAATTTACAGGAGTCCTACAGATACTCTACTCGCACACGCACCCACGCGAAACCCATCCCCGTGCTCACGGTCATGGGTACTTGTTCCACCGTGGTCCATTTCCCCTCCCCACTTTGCAGCCTTGAGCCAATACTCCGTTCCGATCTCGGCGACCCTGCTCTTGCATGTGCATGTGCCCGACGTGGTGGTGCTCAATGAGGGTGGTTAGCCGCCGTGTGACGGTGGCAGTGGCAAAAAGTCGTCGTGCTCACGGAGCAGCTTGGAGTTTTCTTCACGTTGTTCAAGTTGGCGGATGCGCAGGGTGGCAGCGAGTCGATCGTTCTGGAGAAAACGTGAGTGCGGTTTAGGGCTTGGTCATGGTCTGCTCGAGCTACACAAAGAGACGTGAATTAGAGGTCGGGTTGCAGCGAGTCCAAGTAGGCTTACATGTTCGATGTAGGCTTATCGTCCACATCGTGGTCGCCGAGTTGCTCGTGGTCAAATCGTCGCCACGTTGTCGTCGTAGTCGTTGCCACTGTCGTCGTGTCGCGGTCGCGGCCGTCTTCGTTGTCGTCTCCTTGCGGTCATCGCGGTCGCGGTCGTGGTCGGGTCGTCGCCGCTTCGTTGCACCGGTCGTCTTCGTCCCTGCCTTTGCCGCCCCACATTGATATGGTTGCCGTCGTCGTAGTCATCACCTCAGAGCTGTTGCGGTCACAACGAAGTGGTCGTCGCGGTTCATCGCCGCGTTGCCGTTGCCGCTATGTCGGGCCATCGTCATTGCCCGTGTTCTCCTCATCATCGTTACCGAATTCGAAGTCGCAAGTTACCGGTGGTGAACGACGGCTTAGTGTCAGGCGTTGAAACTGGGGTATCCGGGGTGGAAGACGAGGTGGGATAGACGAGGTAGACGAGCTGGTCGTCGTGGACGAAGAGCTCATTGAAGCAGTACTCGACGTGGATGAACTGGACGAGGTCTGTAGTGCGAGGTCAGCACCCCATAAAATTATTAAGGTTGAAGCAAATCCTTCTCACCGAGGAGCTCGAAATCGAGGACGAAGACGATGAACTAGAAACGATCAAATTAGAGTCCGAGGAAACTTGTGGCGAGGGTGTTGGCGAAGGGGAGGGGCTTGGAGACGGTGTGGAGGAAGTACTCCCGACAGGATAATATGCGGCCGACCATAACGGTCGAGATCGCTCGCGGCCGAGGCGTCATCGTCATCGCACGTTCCACAGCAGCGAGGAGACGGCGAGCACGACGGCACCAAAGAAGGTGCCTGACGTAGCCCGTCGTCCTCACCTCTGTGGAGGTGTGGCCTCCGGTGCTGTGCGGATCGTGACTTGCTACAGTGGTAGGTCAACTTGAGAATTCAAAAAAAAAAAAAACTAACGTTCATCGTGTTGTTGTTGTTGATTGCGTGGCGTGGGCAGTGCATGTACAGTACATTTACGCGCATTTCGACGACACACCCAAACAAATATAAATCAGGACAAACAGAGACTCGGGACGTTCTGTGACGTTCTCTTCGACGTTCTGTGATACCTGACTGTACTGATATACGAACGACCGACAGTGCTGCCCTTCAGCCTCTTGCTAACCCTGTAAAACGCTGGCTCCGTTGCGTGCGACCACCTCGCTTCCGAACGCACCTTCTTGGCAACTTCTTGGCGTATGTCCGGACGAGTCTCGTTTGCATCCGCTGATGTGGGTGCATCTCCCACCAATTTTAGGTGCCGTCGCGTTTGAGCTCAACACATACTGAACACTTATACAGCTATTCCGCTTCTCTGTGAGCACAAGTGCAAACAGTTCCCCGAACAACCGGGTGTTGGCTGCTCAGTACACACGACCGTTGGGAGCCACTCTGATAGGGCTCGGCATCTGAGAGTTCGTCTCGCCCCTTGCTAAGTCATCCCTTCAAGCAAACTTACCTCGGTACCGCGCTTGCGAGGATCCCTTACTCTTGCATCGTCTGGAGGACTTGGTTTAGGTTTCGAGGGACTCTTTGGATAGGCAAATAGATGGGTATTGTTCATTCAATCTACGACGCACTGACATTCATCACGGCTTCCTTGGCGAAACACCCGCCGTCGTTGACATCACCGAGACGCTGCCCCGTGGGCCCCCGGCCACGCCACTGCCCCTCCGCGCCCTGTTCCCCCCCATAAAAACAACACAGCCACTGCAGTACCATGCGCCAACGCAAACCGCAGGTGAGGCGACGATGGCGATGGCCATAATGGTGAGTCGGAGGTGGTGATGTCAAAGCGGTAACGGCAACGTGACGTCGTGACACCGACAACGACAACGACAGTGGGGCGATGCTGCGACGGCGACGCGGTGACAGCAGCGACAGTAACGGGGATGACCGTGTGACAACAACAACGATGGGGACGAGTACAGCAACAGCCGATGGGGACGACCGTGCGGCAACGACGACGACGGTATGGTGTAGCGTGGCTATAGCAATAAAGGGATGGGGTGGGCAGCAGGACAGCGGCGTTGGGGTAGTCCAGTAGTACTGGCCACCTGTAGAGATTTCGTCTCATACAAAAAATATACTTTTCAGCATGCTTTTCAGACTCTGTACCAAACCAATACCGGCCAAGGGTTCGAGGTGCGGTCCGGTCCAGACCGGGTTCACAAGAACTTTGGTCAATGGTGAACCCCGAACCGGACCCTCTAGCCGGGTGGTGAACCGGACCCGAACCTGAACCGGACCTCGGGTGCGGTCCGGTGCGGTTCGGGTCCGAACCCCATTCTGGACCGGACCGGGCCATCCCTAGCATGGACATCATTTGGGTACCCTAGATGAGAATACTTCTGTGACAGCTCTCGAGGTTTGAGGTCTTGTAGATGATCTCGAACTTTCGGTCCTCGGAATGAACCAGATCGTGTTCTCTCTCTTTCCCTGGACATCCTACAGCACCTAGTCGCCCCTGCTCACTTTTCAGCGTTAAATACCAGCTTACCCGCCACACAGCATGTCTAAAGACCACCGGTGACGCAGGACTAACTGCCTTTCAGAGCTCTTCTTCGCCTTAGAGCGCGTTGCGATGAATCCAAAAAAGGGGGGCTCTCCCGTTGTTGCTGCAGCTCTGTCTGTTAGCCGTTTCCATAATATCATACCGGAGCGGTTTCAGAGGAGGGATTACTGTACACCAGCATACTAGTTCGGGCATTGAGAATGTTAACTAGCATAATGTGGGAGGGTATTATCGACAGGTATAAAGACGATGAGTCACTAGTAATGGGCCACGTGCGCTCCTGTCGTGCCTTTGAAAGACCTCGTTATCCGTGATACGTATCTACCACCCACAATAGAGAAATGCATTGTTCGTGTGAGGAGAGCGGGTGTTATATCTCTCCTACTCGCCACTTTGTTCGGTCGGCGCTTCACGCCCATCTAGCACGTCCAAGTTAGGGAATCGACGGCGGTTTACGGAGAGCGAATAGGCACTGCATTGATAGAGAATAAGGGCTCTTCCTCGTGCATCGGTATATCATAATATTCGTACAACGAGCTACATGGTCAATTGAGCCATCGGTCGAAAAAGAGCGTCCACGTCGAGGCCTGTGTAGATGTGAGAGTGAAGACAACTAAGGAGAAGAAAAACGGCCGGTCGTGGTTCACTCAGACGTCCATGTCAAGAATGATCACCACCCTCAACCGAACACCAGAGGGGCTCACCCCCATGCTGAGCGTGTCGACGTGGGAGCCGGGATCTTGGAGGTAGCGATCGGCAAGACGTTTCAGACCTTCCATGGCCGACATTCTGGAAGACACAGATTCGGGAACGCTCGTGGAGAAGGCGTCCGCGACATCTGGAATCGGCGGAATACGATCTCTGACTCCGTCGTTTGGTGAGTCCTGCGGCACAGGCATAGATAGTCAGACACAACACATACAGAATATGTAAATAACAAAGAGAGAGAGTGAGAGAGCGTACGTGGGCCGGTGGTATGTAGTACTCTCCACGGGATGGGCCAGGAGGGACAAGCACGTGTTGGGGATTTCCGGGGTGGGGGTAACCGAATCAAACCGATATTCGGGTGTCTTTGATGAACATATTGCCCCTCCGAGTTCTTCCAATGAAGTTTCCATCAACGAGGGGGGTATGTTGGTATACAAAAAAGTGACAGCGTACCACAGCCGGAGGTGGTGCGCCTTCAGACCACAGATTGTCACGATACAGGTCGTCGCAGTGCTGTCCGTGAACAGCGTAGTTTGGACCATGGTAGGTACCAAGATAGTTTGCGTCTGGATGATGCCCATTCAGCCAGGGCACGCCATCGTTATTGCTTGTCGAGGGAGGGAGCTGGGGAACGAAATGTGGTGATGAGTGGCCGCTTTGAGCGACTAGGATCAGACAATGACCTCGGGATTCTCCACAAGATCATATCGAGGACGCGGGGTACGGTTCTCGTTGGACATTTAGGGCGTCCCTGCGACAAGGTAAAAACAGTAGGAGATTTGTGCGGAGCGCGGGCCTCAGGCCTCAGATTTTGCCATCACGATAGAAGGGAATCCGAATTTATATGTGAGTAGATGCCACCAAGTACGCACAGAGTGTTCGGAGTTTGTCATCACACAGAGCTGTAGGAGGAAGGGGAAAGGCACAGGAAGGTTCACTGCGTCAACTGGCAGATCGTTTAGATCGTAGCTGCCATCCCCCTAGGGAAGAGGCACCGTAGTTTTTTGGCCGCCATCACCCACGTCCCAGGCGTAATAGGAGGATGACAGCCCTCGCCTCTCCACCCGGACTCGGAGCCGTATGTAGGAATTGGAAATTCGGGTCCAGGACGCGGATATCGCTTAGTCATCACGAACCAAGAAGGTACTGATACTGTAGTGCTTGAAGCGCCTTGACTCTCACGCTCATCAGTTTCTCCTTTCTCGATGCAGGTAGTCTACGCCGTGATGGCCTTGCTATGGCTTGCTGTCGTAGTGATCGTGTGTTTACATCGTCCCTTGTGACAGCTGGCGAGGAAGAAAAAAAATCAAACGTAACTTACCCAGGAGGTGGAATTTGAGCGCCTCACTTTGCTGTCGTAAGAGGCAGCAGTACTAGTAGAATGGCCCAATGCAAACTGGGGGTGGAAGCACGGGTCAATGCTGTCGCCGCTTGAAGCGGCTTGAACAAGACCTCACCTCTCACGCTCATCGGTTTCTCGATACTGCGAGTAGTCTACGCCATGGTGTACCTGTGGTCTTGCCGTAGTAGCGATCGCGTGTTTACAGGACAGCTGGGGAAACGATTGGTTCAGACGCGGCAGGCGCCACTTAGTTTGTTTGCTTGGAGCGGGACAAACAAGTGTCGTACACGACTACTTGATAGCGGTATCATTCCGGCCGGTTTAGACATAATACCAGCACTAGCAACACGCGATCTTACGACAGCAAAGTGAGGCGCTCAAAGTCCACCTCCTGGGTAAGTTACGTTTGATTTTTTTTCTTCCTCGCCAGCTGTCACAAGGGACGATGTAAACACACGATCACTACGACAGCAAGCCATAGCAAGGCCATCACGGCGTAGACTACCTGCATCGAGAAAGGAGAAACTGATGAGCGTGAGAGTCAAGGCGCTTCAAGCACTACAGTATCAGTACCTTCTTGGTTCGTGATGACTAAGCGATATCCGCGTCCTGGACCCGAATTTCCAATTCCCTACATACGGCTCCGAGTCCGGGTGGAGAGGCGAGGGCTGTCATCCTCCTATTACGCCTGGGACGTGGGTGATGGCGGCCAAAAAACTACGGTGCCTCTTCCCTAGGGGGATGGCAGCTACGATCTAAACGATCTGCCAGTTGACGCAGTGAACCTTCCTGTGCCTTTCCCCTTCCTCCTACAGCTCTGTGTGATGACAAACTCCGAACACTCTGTGCGTACTTGGTGGCATCTACTCACATATAAATTCGGATTCCCTTCTATCGTGATGGCAAAATCTGAGGCCTGAGGCCCGCGCTCCGCACAAATCTCCTACTGTTTTACCTTGTCGCAGGGACGCCCTAAATGTCCAAGAAGAACCGTACCCCGCGTCCTTGATATGATCTGTGGAGAATCCCGAGGTCATTGTCTGATCCTAGTCGCTCAAAGGAGTCAAAGCGGCCACTCATCACCACATTTCGTTCCCCAGCTCCCTCCCTCGACAAGCAATAACGATGGCGTGCCCTGGCTGAATGGGCATCATCCAGACGCAAACTATCTTGGTACCTACCATGGTCCAACTACGCTGTTCACGGACAGCACTGCGACGACCCGTATCGTGACAATCTGTGGTCTGAAGGCGCACCACCTCCGGCTGTGGGTACGCTGTCACTTTTTGTATACCAACATACCCCCCTCGTATGGATGGAAACTTCATTGGAAGACTCGGAGGGGCAATATGTTCATCAAAGACAAAGGCCCGAATATCGGTTACCCCACCCGGAAATCCCCAACACGTGCTTGTCCCTCCTGGCCATCCGTGGAGAGTACTACATACCCACGGCCCACGTTACGCTCTCTCACTCTCTCTCTTTGTTATTTACATATTCTGTATGCGTTGTGTCTGACATCTATGGCCTGTGCCGCGCAGGACTCACCAAACGACGGAGTCAGAGATCGTATTCCGCCGATTCCAGAGTCGCGGACGCCTTCTCCACGAGCGTTCCGAATCTGTGTCTTCCAGAATGTCGGCCATGGAAGGTCTGAAACGTCTTGCCGATCGCTACCTCCAAGATCCCGGCTCCCACGTCGACACGCTCAGCATGGGGTGAGCCCCTCTGGGTGTTCGGTTGAGGTGGTGATCATTCTTGACATGAGCGTCTGAGTGA